>WEDG01001999.1:0-21679 GCA_017591395.1 Schistocephalus solidus | reverse complement strand
GACATTTGGCATTTCAGTCGACGCTCTACCATTTGAGCCACGGGCTCCGTTGTTTTGTTGGTTGTGATCGGGAATATGATGATAGTGTGGGGCTCACCGATTTGCTTAAGGAACATGTATGTTCCGGTTGTGCCCTGAGTTCAGACTAGAGCCTCTCGCAGGCGGTCGCATAGCGACGTGTAGCATATGATGGAATGGAACCGACCAAAGACAAGGGAGACCGGAACGGCCATTTCTGGCTTATAAGCCGTCATCAGCAAGTCATACCGAAACCCAAGTGTGGCACACCTGGGATTCGAACCCGCGACCTTTGGTATTTCAGTCGAACGCTCTACCATTGGAGCCACGGGCTCGTTGTTTTGTCGGTTGTGATCGGGAATATGATGATAGTGTGGGGCTCACCGATCTGCTTTAAGGAACATGTATGTTCCGTTGTGCCCTGGAGCTCAGACTAGAGCCTCGCAGGCGGTCGCATAGCGACGTGTAGCATATGATGAAATGGAACCGACAAAGACAAAGGGAGACCGGAATGGCCATTTCTGGCTTATTATCCGTCATGAGCCAGTCATACCCAATCCCAAGTGTGGCACACCTGGGATTCGAACCCGCGACCTTTGGTATTTGAGTCGAACGCTCTACCATTGAGCCACGGGCTCGTTGTTTTGTCGGTTGTGATCGGGAATATGATGATAGTGTGGGGCTCACCGATCTGCTTAAGGAACATGTATGTTCCGTTGTGCCCTGGAGCTCCGACTAGAGCTCTCGCAGGCGGTCGCATAGCGACGTATAGCATATGATGAAATGGAACCGACAAAGACAAGGGAGACCGGAATGGCCATTTCTGGCTTATTAGCCGTCATCAGCCAGTCATACCCAATCCCAAGTGTGGCACACCTGGGATTCGAACCCGCGACCTTTGGTATTTGAGTCGAACGCTCTACCATTGAGCCACGGGCTCGTTGTTTTGTCGGTTGTGATCGGGAATATGATGATAGTGTGGGGCTCACCGATTTGCTTAAGTAACATATATGATCCATTGTGCCCTGGAGCTCAGACTAGAGCCCTCGCAGGCGGTCGCATAGCGACGTGTAGCATATGATGAAATGGAACCGACAAAGACAAGGGAGACCGGAATGGCCATTTCTGGCTTATTAGCCGTCATCAGCCAGTCATACCCAATCCCAAGTGTGGCACACCTGGGATTCGAACCCGCGACCTTTGGTATTTGAGTCGAACGCTCTACCCATTGAGCCACGGGCTCGTTGTTTTGTCGGTTGCGATCGGAATATGTTGATAGTGTGGGGCTCACCGATCTGCTTTAAGGAACATGTATGTTCCGTTGTGCCCTGGAGCTCAGACTAGAGCCCTCGCAGGCGGTCGCATAGCGACGTGTAGCATATGATGAAATGGAACCGACAAAGACAAGGGAGACCGGAATGGCCATTTCTGGCTTTATTAGCCGTCATCAGCCAGTCATACCCAATCCCAAGTGTGGCACACCTGGGATTCGAACCCGCGACCTTTGGTATTTTGAGTCGAACGCTCTACCATTGAGCCACGGGCTCGTTGTTTTGTCGGTTGTGATCGGGAATATGATGATAGTGTGCGGCTCACCGATCTGCTTAATGAACATGCATGTTCCGTTGTGCCCTGGAGCTCAGACTAGAGCTCTCTCGCAGGCGGTCGCATAGCGACGTGTAGCATATGATGGAATGGAACCGACAAAGACAAGGGAGACCGGAATGGCCATTTCTGGCTTATTAGCCGTCATCAGCCAGTCATACCCAATCCCAAGTGTGGCACACCTGGGATTCGAACCCGCGACCTTTGGTATTTGAGTCGAACGCTCTACCATTGAGCCACGGGCTCGTTGTTTTGTCGGTTGTGATCGGAATATGATGATAGTGTGGGGCTCACCGATCTGCTTAAGGAACATGTATGTTCCGTTGTGCCCTGAGCTCAGACTAGAGCCCTCGCAGGCGGTCGCATAGCGACGTGTAGCATATGATGGAATGGAACCGACAAAGACAAGGGAGACCGGAATGGCCATTTCTGGCTTATTAGCCGTCATCAGCCAGTCATACCCAATCCCAAGTGTGGCACACCTGGGATTCGAACCCGCGACCTTTGGTATTTGAGTCGAACGCTTTCTACCATTGAGCCACGGGCTCGTTGTTTTTGTCGGTTGTGATCGGGAATATGATGATAGTGTGGGGCTCACCGATCTGCTTAAGGAACATGTATGTTCCGTTGTGCCCTGGAGCTCAGACTAGAGCCCTCGCAGGCGGTCGCATAGCGACGTGTAGCATATGATGGAATGGAACCGACAAAGACAAGGGAGACTGGAATGCCCATTTCTGGCTTATTAGCCGTCATCAGCCAGTCATACCCAATCCCAAGTGTGGCACACCTGGGATTCGAACCCGCGACCTTTGGTATTTGAGTCGAACGTTTCTACCACTGAGCCACGGGCTCGTTGTTTTGTCGGTTGTGATCGGGAATATGATGATAGTGTGGGGCTCACCGATCTGCTTAAGGAACATGTATGTTCCGTTGTGCCCTGGAGCTCAGACTAGAGCCCTCGCAGGCGGTCGCATAGCGACGTGTAGCATATGATGGAATGGAACCGACAAAGACAAGGGGAGACCGGAATGGCCATTTCTGGCTTATTAGCCGTCATCAGCCAGTCATACCCAATCCCAAGTGTGGCACACCTGGGATTCGAACCCGCGACCTTTGGTATTTGAGTCGAACGCTCTACCATTGAGCCACGGGCTCGTTGTTTTGTCGGTTGTGATCGGGAATATGATGATAGTGTGGGGCTCACCGATTTGCTTAAGTAACATGTATGTTCCGTTGTGCCCTGGAGCTCAGACTAGAGCCCTCGCAGGCGGTCGCATAGCGACGTGTAGCATATGATGGAATGGAACCGACAAAGACAAGGGAGACCGGAATGGCCATTTCTGGCTTATTAGCCGTCATCAGCCAGTCATACCCAATCCCAAGTGTGGCACACCTGGGATTCGAACCCACGACCTTTGGTATTTGAGTCGAACGGTTTCACCATTGAGCCACGGGCTCGTTGTTTTGTCGGTTGTGATCGGGAATATGATGATAGTGTGGGGCTCACCGATCTGCTTAAGGAACATGTATGTTCCGTTGTGCCCTGGAGCTCAGACTAGAGCCCTCGCAGGCGGTCGCATAGCGACGTGTAGCATATGATGGAAATGGAACCGACAAAGACAAGGGAGACCGGAATGGCCATTTCTGGCTTATTAGCCGTCATCAGCCAGTCATACCCAATCCCAAGTGTGGCACACCTGGGATTCGAACCCGCGACCTTTGGTATTTCAGTCGATCGCTCTACCATTGAGCCAAAGGTTCGTTGTTTTTTCGGTTGTGATCGGGAATATGATGATAGTGTGTGGCTCACCGATTTGCTTAAGGAACATGTATGTGCCGTTGTGCCCTGGAGCTCAGACAAGAGCCCTCAAACGCGGTTGCACAGCGACGTGTAGCATATGATGAAATGGAACCGACAAAGACAAAGGAGACCGGAATGGCAATTTCTGGCCAATTAGCCGTAATCAACCAGCCATACCGAAACCCAAGTGTGGCACACCTGGGATCCGAACCCGCGACCTTTGGTATTTCAGTCGAACACTCCTACCATTGAGCCACGGGCTAGTTGTTTTTGGTTGTGATCGGGAATATGATGATAGTGTGGGGCTCACCGATTTGATTAAGTAACATGTATGTTCCGTTGTGCCCTGGAGCTCAGACTAGAGCCCTCGCAGGCGGTCGCATAGCGACGTGTAGCATATGATGGAAATGGAACCGACCAAAGACAAAGGGAGACCGGAATGGCCATTTCTGGCTTATTAGCCGTCATCAGCTAGTCCATACCCAATCCCAAGTGTGGCACACCTGGGATTCGAACCCGCGACCTTTGGTATTTCAGTCGAACGCTCTACCATTGAGCCACGGGCTCGTTGTTTTGTCGGTTGTGATCGGGAATATGATGATAGTGTGGGGCTCACCGATCTGCTTAAGGAACATGTATGTTCCGTTGTGCCCTGGAGCTCAGACAAGAGCCTCGCAAACGCGGTTGCACAGCGACGTGTAGCATATGATTGAATGGAACCGACAAAGACAAGGGAGACCGGAATGGCCATTTCTGGCTTATTAGCCGTCATCAGCCAGTCATACCCAATCCCCAAGTGTGGCACACCTGGGATTCGAACCCGCGACCTTTGGTATTTCAGTCGAACGCTCTACCATTAAGCCACGGGCTCGTTGTTTTGTTGGTTGTGATCGGGAATATGATGATAGTGTGGGGCTCACCGATTTGATTAAGTAACATGTATGTTCCGTTGTGCCCTGAATTCAGACTAGAGCCCTCGCAGGCGGTTGCATAGAGACGTGTAGCATATGATGGAATGGAACCACCAAAGACAAGGGAGACCGGAACGGCCATTTCTGGCTTATTAGCCGTCATCAGCCAGTCATACCGGAAAACCCAAGTGTGGCACACCTGGGAAACGAACCCGCGACCTTTGGTATTTTAGTCGATCGCTCTACCATTGAGCCACAGGGCTCGTTGTTTTTTTCGGTTGTGATCGGGAATATGATGATAGTGTGGGGCTCACCGATCTGCTTAAGGAACATGTATGTTCCGTTGTGCCCTGGAGCTCAGACTAGAGCCCTCGCAGGCGGTCGCATAGCGACGTGTAGCATATGATGGAATGGAACCGACAAAGACAAGGGAGACCGGAATGGCCATTTCTGGCCTAATTAGCCGTAATCAACCAGCCATACCGAAACCCAAGTGTGGCACACCTGGGATTCGAACCCGCGACCTTTGGTATTTCAGTCGATCGCTCTACCATTGAGCCACAGGGCTCGTTGTTTTTGTTGGTTGTGATCAAGAATATGATGATAGTGTGGGGCTCACCGATTTGATTAAGTAACATGTATGTTCCGTTGTGCCCTGGAATTCAGACTAGAGCCCTCGCAGGCGGTTGCATAGAGACGTGTAGCATATGATGGAATGGAACTACCAAAGACAAAGGAGACCGGAATGGTCATTTCTGGCTAATTAGCCGTCATCAGCCAGCATATCCAATCCCAAGTGTGGCACACCTGGGATTTGAACACACGACCTTTGATATTTCAGTCGAACGCTCTACCATTAAGCCACGGGTTTGTTGTTTTGTCGGTTGTAATTGGAAATATGATGATAGTGTGAGGGCTCACCGATCTGCTTAAGGAACATGTATGTTCCGTTGTGCCCTGGAGCTCAGACAAGAGCCCTCGCAAACGCGGTTGCACAGCGACGTGTAGCATATGATGGAATGGAACCGACAAAGACAAGGGAGACCGGAATGGCCATTTCTGGCCAATTAGCCGTAATCAACCAGTCATACCGAAACCCAAGTGTGGCACACCTGGGATTCGAACCCGCGACCTTTGGTATTTCAGTCGATCGCTCTACCATTGAGCCAAAGGTTCGTTGTTTTTTCGGTTGTGATCGGGAATATGATGATAGTGTGGGGCTCACCGATCTGCTTTAGTAACATGTATGTTCCGTTGTGCCCTGGAGCTCAGACTAGAGCCCTCGCACGTGGTCGCATAGCGACGTTTAGCATATGATGGAATGGAACCGACAAGACAAGGGAGACCGGAATGGCCATTTCTGGCTTATTAGCCGTCATCAGCCAGTCATACCCAATCCCAAGTGTGGCAAACCTGGGATTTCGAACCCGCGACCTTTGGTATTTCGAGTCGAACGCTCTACCATTGAGCCACGGGCTCGTTGTTTGTCGGTTGTTGACGGGAATATGATGATAGTGTGAGGCTCACCGATCTGCTCAAGGAACATGTATGTTCCGTTGTGCCCTGGAGCTCAGACTAGAGCCCTCGCAGGCGGTCGCATAGCGACGTGTAGCATATGATGGAATGGAACCGACAAAGACAAGGGAAGACTGGAATGGCCATTTCTGGCTTATTAGCCGTCATCAGCCAGTCATACCCAAACCCAAAGTGTGGCACACCTGGGATTCGGAACCGCGACCTTTGGTATTTGAGTCGAACGCTCTACCATTGAGCCACGGGCTCGTTGTTTTGTCGGTTGTGATCGGGAATATGATGATAGTATGGGGTTCACCGATTTGCTTAAGTAACATGTATGTTCCGTTGTGCCCTGAAGCTCAGACTAGAGCACTCGCAGGCGGTCGGCAAAGCGACGTGAAGCATTTGATGGAATGGAACCGAAAAAGACAAGGGAGAACGGAAAGGCCATTTCTGGCTTATAAGCCGTCCTCGGCCAGTCATACCCAAACCAAAGTGTGGCACACCTGGGATTCGAACCGGCAACATTTGGTATTTGAATTCGAACGCTCTACCATTGAGCCACGGGCTCGTTGTTTTGTCGGTTGTGATCAGGAATATGATGATAGTGTGTGGTTCACCGATTTAATTAAGTAACATATATGTTCCGTTGTGCCCTTAAGGTCAGACTAGAGCCCTCGCAGGCGATCGAATAGCGACGTGAAGCATATGATGGAATGGAACCGACAAAGACAAGGGAGAATGGAATGACCATATCTGGCTTATTAGCCGTCATCAGCCAGTCATACCCAAAGCAAGTGTGGCACACCAAAGAAACGAAACCGCGACCTTTGCTATTTCAGTCGAACGCTCTACCATTGAGCCACGGGCTCGTGGTTTTGTCGGTTGCGATCGCGAATATGATGATAGTGTGGGGCTTACCGATTTGCTTAAGGAACATATATGTTCCGTTGTGCCCTTAAGGTCAGACTAGAGCCCTCGCAGGCGATCGAATAGCGACGTGAAGCATATGTTTGAATGGAACCGACAAAGACAAAGGAGACTGGAATGACCCTTTCTGGCTTATTAGCCGTCATCAGCCAGTCATACCCAAAGCAAGTGTGGCACACCTAGGGAAACGAAACCATGACCTTTGGTATTACAGTCGAACGCTCTACCATTGAGCCACGGGCCCGTGGTTTTGTCCGTAAAAATCGGGAATATGATGATCGTGGGGCTCACAGGAACATGTGTGTTCCGTTGTGCCCTGGAGCTCAGACTAGAGCCCTAGCAGGCAGTCGCAAAGCGTCATGTAGCTAATAATGGAATGGAAACAAGAAAGAGAAGGGAGACCGGAATGGCAATTTCTGGCTTATAAGCCGTCATCAGCCAGTCATACCCAATCCCAAGTGTGGCACACCTCGGATACGAACCCGCGATATTAAGTATTTCAGAAAACGCTCTACCAAAGAGCCACGGGCTCGTTGTTTTGTCAGTTGTGATCGGGAATATGATGACAGTGTGGGGCTCACCGATTTGATTAAGAAACATGTATGTTCCGTTGTGCCCAGGAGCTCAGACTAGAGCCCTCGCAGGCGGTCGCATAGCGACGTGTAGCATATGATGGTATGGAACCGACAAAGACAAGGGAGACCGGAATGGCCATTTCTGGCTTATAAGCCGTCATCAGCCAGTCATACCCAATCCCAAGTGTGGCACTTCTGGAATTCGAACCCGCGACCCTTAGTATTTGAATTCGAACGCTCTACCATTGAGCCACATGCTCGATTTTTTGTCTTTTGTTATCGGAAATATGATGATAGTGTTGGGTTCACCGATTTAATTAAGTAACATGTATGTTCCATTGTACCCTGAAGCTCAGACTGGAGCCCTCGCAGGCGGTCGTAGGGCGACGTGTAGCATATGATGGGATGGAACCAACAAAGACAAGGGAGACCGAAACGACCATTTCTGGCTTATTAGCCGTCATCGGCCAGTCATACCGAAACCCAAGTGTGGCACACCTGGGATTCGAACCCACGACCCTTTTAGTATTTCAGTCGAACGCTCTACAATTGAGCCAGGGGCTCGTTGTTTTGTCGGTTGTGATCGGGAATATGATGATAGTGTGGGGCTCACCTATCTGCTAAAGAAACATGTATGTTCCGATGTGCCCTGGAGCTCAGACTATAGCCCTCGCAGGCGGTCGCATAGCAACGTGTAGCATATGATGGGATGGAACCAACAAAGACAAGGGAGACCGGAACGGCCATTTCTAGCTTATTAGCAGTCATCGGCCAGTCATACCGAAAACCAAGTGTGGCACACCTGGTGGAAACGAACCCGCGACATTTGGTATTTCAGTCGAACGCTCAACCATTGAGCCACGGGCTCGTTGTTTTGTCGGTTGTGCTCGGGAACATGATGATAGTGTGGGGCTAACCGATCTGCTTATGGAACATGTATGTTCCGTTGTACCCTGAAGCTCAGACTAGAGCCCTCGCAGGCGGTCGCATAGCGACCTGAAGCATATGATGAAATGAAACCAACAAAGACAACGGGAGACCGGAATGACCATTTCTGGCTTATTAGCCGTCATCAGCCTGTCATACCCGAAGCAAGTGTGGCACACCTGGAAAACGAAACCGCGACCTTTGGTATTTCAGTCGAACGCTTTACCATTGAGCCACGGGCTCGTGGTTTTGTCGGTTGTGATCGGGAATATGATGATAGTGTGGGGCTTACGGATCTGCTTAAGAAACATGTATGTTCCGTTGTGACCTGGAGCTCAGACTAGAGCCCTCACAGGCGGTCGAAAAGCGACGTGAAGCATATGATGGATTGGAACCGACAAAGACAAGGGAGACTGGAATGACCATTTCCGGCATATTAGCCATCATCAGCCAGTCATACTCAAACCCAAGTATGGCACACCTGGGATTCGAACCCGCAACCTTTGGTATTTCAGTCGAACGCTCTACCATTGAGACATGGGCTCGTTGTTTTGTCGGGTTTTATTGGGAATATGATGATAGTGTGGGGCTCACCGATCTGCTTAAGGAACATGTATGTTCCGTTGTGCCCTGGAGCTCAGACTAGAGCCCTCGCAGGCGGTCGCATAGCGACGTGAAGCATTTGATGGAATGGAACCGACAAAGACAAGGGAGACCGAAATGGCCATTTCTGGCTTATTAGCCGTCATCAGCCAGTCATACCCAATCCCAAGTGTGACACCTGGGATTCGAACCCTTGACATTTGGTATTTCAGTCGAACGCTCTACAATTGAGCCACGTGCTCGTTGTTTTGTCGGTTGTGATCGGGAATATGATGATAGTGTGGGGCTCACCGATCTGCTTAAGGAACATGCATGATCCATTGTGCCTGGAGCTCAGACTAGAGCCCTCGCAGGCGGTCGCATAGCGACGTGTAGCATATGATGGAATGGAACCGACAAAGACAAGGGAGACCGGAATGGCCATTTCTGGCTTATACAGGCCGTCATCAGCCAGTCATACCCAATCCCAAGTGTGGCACACCTGGGATTCGAACCCGCGACCTTTGGTATTTTGAGTCGAACGCTCTACCATTGAGCCACGGGCTCGTTGTTTTGTCAGTTGTGATCGGGAATATGATGATAGTGTGTGGTTCACCGATCTGCTTAAGGAACATGTATGTTCCGTTGTGCCCTGGAGCTCAGACTAGAGCCCTCGCAGGCGGTCGCATAGCGACGTGTAGCATATGATGGGATGGAACCAACAAAGACAAGGGAGACCGGAATGGCCATTTCTGGCTTATTAGCCGTCATCAACTGTCATACCCAATCCCAAGTGTGGCACACCTGGGATTCGAACCCGCGACCTTTGGTATTTCAGTCGAACGCTCTCTACAATTGAGCCAGGGGCTCGTTGTTTTTGTCGGTTGTGATCGGGAATATGATGATAGTGTGGGGCTCACCGATCTGCTTAAGGAACATGTATGTTCCGTTGTGCCCTGGAGCTCAGACTAGAGCCCTCGCAGGCGGTCGCATAGCGACGTGTAGCATATGATGGAATGGAACCGACAAAGACAAGGGAGACCGGAATGGCCATTTCTGGCTTATTAGCCGTCATCAGCCAGTCATACCCAATCCCAAGTGTGGCACACCTGGGATTCGAACCCGCGACCTTTGGTATTTGAGTCGAACGCTCAACCATTGAGCCACGGGCTCGTTGTTTTGTCGGTTGTGATCGGGAATATGATGATAGTGTGGGGCTAACCGATCTGCTTAAGGAACATGTATGTTCCGTTGTGCCCTGGAGCTCAGACTAGAGCCTCGCAGGCGGTCGCATAGCGACGTGTAGCATATGATGGAATGGAAACCGACAAAGACAAGGGAGACCGGAATGACCATTTCTGGCTTATTAGTCGTCATCAGCCTGTCATACCCAAACCCAAGTGTGGCACACCTGGGATTCGAAACCCGCGACCTTTGGCATTTCGAGTCGAACGCTCTACCATTGAGCCACGGGCTCGTGGTTTTTGTCGGTTGTGATCGGGAATATGATGATAGTGTGGGGCTCACCGATCTGCTTAAGGAACATGTATGTTCCGTTGTGCCCTGGAGCTCAGACTAGAGCCCTCGCAGGCGGTCGCATAGCGACGTGTAGCATATGATGGAATGGAACCGACAAAGACAAGGGAGACCGGAATGGCCATTTCCGGCTTATAAGCCGTCATCAGCCAGTCATACCCAATCCCAAGTGTGGCAACCTGGGATTCGAACCCGCGACCTTTGGTATTTGAGTCGAACGCTCTACCATTGAGCCACGGGCTCGTTGTTTTTGTCGGTTGTGATCGGGAATATGATGATAGTGTGGGGCTCACCGATCTGCTTAAGGAACATGTATGTTCCGTTGTGCCCTGATGCTCAGACTAGAGCCCTCGCAGGCGGTCGCATAGCGACGTGTAGCATATGATGGAATGGAACCGACAAAAGACAAGGGAGACCGGAATGGCCATTTCTGGCTTTATTAGCCGTCATCAGCCAGTCATACCCAATCCCAAGTGTGGAACACCAGGGATTCGAACCCGCGACCTTTGGTATTTTGAGTCGAACGCTCTACCATTGAGCCACGGGCTCGTTGTTTTGTCGGTTGTGATCGGGAATATGATGATAGTGTGGGGCTCACCGATCTGCTTAAGGAACATGTATGTTCCGTTGTGCCCTGGAGCTCAGACTAGAGCCCTCGCAGGCGGTCGCATAGCGACGTGTAGCATATGATGGAATGGAACCGACAAAGACAAGGGAGAACGGAATGGCCATTTCTGGCTTATTAGCCGTCATCAGCCAGTCATACCCAAACCCCAAAGTGTGGCACACCTGGGATTCGAACCCGCGACCTTTGGTATTTGAGTCGAACGCTCTCACCATTGAGCCACGGGCTCGTTGTTTTGTCGGTTGTGATCGGGAATATGATGATAGTGTGGGCTCACCGATCTGCTTAAGGAACATGTATGTTCCGTTGTGCCCTGGAGCGGTCAGACTAGAGCCCTCGCAGGCGGTCGCATAGCGACGTGAAGCATATGATGGAATGGAACCGACAAAGACAAGGGAGACCGGAATGGCCATTTCTGGCTTATTAGCCGTCATCAGCCAGTCATACCCAATCCCAAGTGTGGCACACCTGGGATTCGAAACCCGCGACCTTTTGGTATTTAGAGTCGAACGCTCTACCAATTGAGCCACGGGCTCGTTGTTTTGTCGGTTGTGATCGGGAATATGATGATAGTGTGGGGCTCACCGATCTGCTTAAGGAAACATGTATGTTCCGTTGTGCCCTGGAGCTCAGACTAGAGCCCTTGCAGGCGGTCGCATAGCGACGTGAAGCATATGATGGAATGGAAACCGACAAAGACAAAGGGAGACCGGGAATGGCCATTTCTGGCTTATTAGCCGTCATCAGCTAGTCATACCCAATCCCAAGTGTAGCACACCTGGGATTCGAACCCGCGACCTTTGGTATTTGAGTCGAACGCTCTACCATTGAGCCACGGGCTCGTTGTTTTGTCGGTTGTGATCGGGAATATGATGATAGTGTGGGACTCACTGATCTGCTTAAGGAACATGTATGTTCCGTTGTGCCCTGGAGCTCAGACTAGAGCCCTCGCAGGCGGTCGCATAGCGACGTGTAGCATATGATGGAATGGAACCGACAAAGACAAGGGAGACCGGAATGGCCATTTCTGGCTTATTAGCCGTCATCAGCCAGTCATACCCAAATCCCAAGTGTGGCACACCTGGGATTCGAACCCGCGACCTTTGGTATTTGAGTCGAACGCTCTACCATTGAGCCACGGGCTCGTTGTTTTGTCGGTTTGTGATCGGGAATATGATGATAGTGTGGGGCTCACCGATCTGCTTAAGGAACATGTATGTTCCGTTGTGCCCTGGAGCTCAGACTAGAGCCCTCGCAGGCGGTCGCATAGCGACGTGAAGCATATGATGGAATGGAACCGACAAAGACAAGGGAGACCGGAATGGCCATTTCTGGCTTATTAGCCGTCATCAGCCAGTCATACCCAATCCCAAGTGTGGCACACCTGGGATTCGAACCCGCGACCTTTGGTATTTGAGTCGAACGCTCTACCATTGAGCCACGGGCTCGTTGTTTTGTCGGTTGTGATCGGGAATATGATGATAGTGTGGGGCTCACCGATCTGCTTAAGGAACATGTATGTTCCGTTGTGCCCTGGAGCTCAGACTAGAGCCCTCGCAGGCGGTCGCATAGCGATGTGTAGCATATGATGGAATGGAACCGACAAAGACAAGGGAGACCGGAATGGCCATTTCTGGCTTATAAGCCGTCATCAGCCAGTCATACCCAATCCCAAAGTGTGGCACACCTGGGATTCGAACCCGCGACCTTTGGTATTTGAGTCGAACGCTTTCTACCATTGAGCCACGGGCTCGTTGTTTTGTCGGTTGTGATCGGGAATATGATGATAGTGTGGGGCTCACCGATCTGCTTAAGGAACATGTATGTTCCGTTGTGCCCTGGAGCTCAGACTAGAGCCCTCGCAGGCGGTCGCATAGCGACGTAGCATATGATGGAATGGAACCGACAAAGACAAGGGGAGACCGGAATGGCCATTTCTGGCTTATTAGCCGTCATCAGCCAGTTATACCCAATCCCAAGTGTGGCACACCTGGGATTCGAACCCGCGACTTTGGTATTTGGAGTCGAACGCTCTACCATTGAGCCACGGGGCTCGTTGTTTTTGTCGGTTGTGATCGGGAATATGATGATAGTGTGGGGCTCACCGATCTGCTTAAGGAACATGTATGTTCCGTTGTGCCCTGGAGCTCAGACTAGAGCCCTCGCAGGCGGTCGCATAGCGACGTGTAGCATATGATGGAATGGAACCGAGCAAAAGACAATGGGAGACCGGAATGGCCATTTCTGGCTTATTAGCCGTCATCAGCCAGTCATACCCAATCCCAAGTGTGGCACACCTGGGATTCGAACCCGCGACCTTTGGTATTTGAGTCGAACGCTCTCACATTGAGCCACGGGGCTCGTTGTTTTGTCGGTTGTGATCGGGAATATGATGATAGTGTGGGGCTCACCGATCTGCTTAAGGAACATGTATGTTCCGTTGTGCCCTGGAGCTCAGACTAGAGCCCTTGCAGGCGGTCGCATAGCGACGTGAAGCATATGATGGAATGGAACCGACAAAGACAAGGGAGACCGGAATGGCCATTTCTGGCTTATTAGCCGTCATCAGCCAGTCATACCCAAACCCAAGTGTGGCACACCTGGGATTCGAAACCCGCGACCTTTGGTATTTGAGTCGAACGCTCTACCATTGAGCCACGGGCTCGTTGTTTTGTCGGTTGTGATCGGGAATATGATGATAGTGTGGGGCTCACCGATCTGCTTAAGGAACATGTATGTTCCGTTGTGCCCTGGAGCTCAGACTAGAGCCCTCGCAGGCGGTCGCATAGCGACGTGTAGCATATGATGGAAATGGAACCGACAAAGACAAGGGAGACCGGAATGGCCATTTCTGGCTTATTAGCCGTCATCAGCCAGTCATACCCAATCCCAAGTGTGGCACACCTGGGATTCGAACCCGCGACCTTTGGTATTTGAGTCGAACGCTCTACCATTGAGCCACGGGCTCGTTGTTTTGTCGGTTTGTGATCGGGAATATGATGATAGTGTGGGGCTCACCGATCTGCTTAAGGAACATGTATGTTCCGTTGTGCCCTGGAGCTCAGACTAGAGCCCCCGCAGGCGGTCGCATAGCGACGTGAAGCATATGATGGAATGGAACCGACAAAGACAAGGGAGACCGGAATGGCCATTTCTGGCTTATTAGCCGTCATCAGCCAGTCATACCCAATCCCAAGTGTGGCACACCTGGGATTCGAACCCGCGACCTTTGGTATTTTGAGTCGAACGCTCTACCATTGAGCCACGGGCTCGTTGTTTTGTCGGTTGTGATCGGGAATATGATGATAGTGTGGGGCTCACCGATCTGCTTAAGGAACATGTATGTTCCGTTGTGCCCTGGAGCTCAGACTAGAGCCCTCGCAGGCGGTCGCATAGCGAGGTGTAGCATATGATGAAATGGAACCGACAAAGACAAGGGAGACCGGAATGGCCATTTCTGGCTTATTAGCCGTCATCAGCCAGTCATACCCAATCCCAAGTGTGGCACACCTGGGATTTGAACCCGCGACCTTTGGTATTTTTAGTCGAACGCTCTACCATTGAGCCACGGGCTCGTTGTTTTGTCGGTTGTGATCGGGAATATGATGATAGTGTGGGGCTCACCGATCTGCTTAAAGGAACATGTATGTTCCGTTGTGCCCTGGAGCTCAGACTAGAGCCCTCGCAGGCGGTCGCATAGCGACGTGTAGCATATGATGGAATGGAACCGACAAAGACAAGGAGACCGGAATGGCCATTTCTGGCTTATTAGCCGTCATCAGCCAGTCATACCCAATCCCAAAGTGTGGCACACCTGGGATTCGAACCCGCGACCTTTGGTATTTGAGTCGAACGCTCTACCATTGAGCCACGGGCTCGTTGTTTTGTCGGTTGCGATCGGGAATATGATGATAGTGTGGGGCTCACCGATCTGCTTAAGGAACATGTATGTTCCGTTGTGCCCTGGAGCTCAGACTAGAGCCCTCGCAGGCGGTCGCATAGGGACGTTTAGCATATGATGAAATGGAACCGACAAAGACAAGGGAGACTGGAATGGCCATTTCTGGCTTATAAGCCATCATCAGCCAGTCATACCCAATCCCAAGTGTGGCACACCTGGGATTCGAACCCGCGACCTTTGGTATTTGAGTCGAACGCTCTACCATTTGAGCCACGGGCTCGTTGTTTTTGTCGGTTGTGATCGGGAAATATGATGATAGTGTGGGGCTCACCGATCTGCTTAAGGAACATGTATGTTCCGTTGTGCCCTGGAGCTCAGACTAGAGCCCTCGCAGGCGGTCGCATAGCGACGTGTAGCATATGATGGAATGGAACCGACAAAGACAAGGGAGACCGGAATGGCCATTTCTGGCTTATTTGCTGTCATCAGCCAGTCATACCGAATCTTAAGTGTGGCACTCCTGGGATTCGAACCCTCGGCCTTTGGTATTTCATTCGAACGCTCTACCATTGAGCCACGGGCTCGTTGTTTTGTCGGTTGTGATCGGGAATATGATGATAGTGTGGGGCTCACCAATTTGCTTAAGGAACATGTATGTTCCGTTGTGCCCTGGAGCTCAGACTAGAGCCCTCGCAGGTGGTCGAATGGCGACGTGTAGCATATGATGTAATGGAACCGACAAAGACAAGGGAGACCGGAATGGCCATTTCTGGCTTATTAGCCGTCAAAAGCATGTCATATCCAATGCCAAGTGTGGCACACCTGGGATTCGAACACGCGAACCTTTGGTATTTAGAGTCGAACGCTCTACCATTTGAGCCACGGGCTCGTTGTTTTGTCGGTTGTGATCGGGAATATGATGATATTGTGGGGCTAACCTATCTGCTTAAGGAACATGCATGTTCCGTTGTGCCCTGGAGCTCAGACTAGAGCCCTCGCAGGCGGTCGCATAGCGACGTGTAGCATATGATGAAAATGGAACCGACAAAAGACAAGGGAGACCGGAATGGCCATTTCTGGCTTATTAGCCGTCATCAGCCCAGTCATACCCAAATCCCAAGTGTGGCACACCTGGGATTCGAACCCGCGACCTTTGGTATTTGAGTCGAACGCTCTATCATTTAGCCACAGGCTCGTTGTTTGTCGGTTGTGATCAGGAATATGATGATATTGTGGGGCTAACCTATCTGCTTAAGGAACATGCATGTTCCGTTGTGCCCTGGAGCTCAGACTAGAGCCCTTGCAGGCGGTCGCATAGTGACGTGTAGCATATGGTGGAATGGAACCAACAAAGACAAGGGAGACCGGAATGGCCATTTCTGGCTTTATTAGCCGTCATCAGCCAGTCATACCCAATCCCAAAGTGTGGCACACCTGGGATTCGAACCCTGCGACCTTTTGGTATTTTCAGTCGAACGCTCTACCATTGAGCCACGGGCTCGTTGTTTTGTCGGTTGTGATCGGGAATATGATGATAGTGTGGGGCTCACCAGATTCGCTTATGGAACATGTATGTTCCGTTGTGCCCTGGAGCTCAGACTAGAGCCCTCGCAGGCGGTCGCATAGTGACGTTTAGCATATGATGGAATGGAACCAACAAAGACAAGGGAGACCGGAAGGGCCATTTCTGGTTTATTAGCCATCATCAGCCAGTTATACCCAATCCAAAGAGTGGCACACCTGGGATACGAACACGCGACATTTGTTATTTCAGTCGAACGCTCTACCATTGGACCACGGGCTCGTTGTTTTGTCGGTTGTGATCTGGAATATGATGATAGTGTGGGGCTCACTGATCTGCTTATGGAACATGCATGTTCCGTTGTGCCCTGGAGCTCAGACTAAGACGCCCTCGCAGGCGGTCGCATAGCGACGTGTAGCATATGATGGAAATGGAACCGACAAAGACAAGGGAGACCGGAATGGCCATTTCTGGCTTATCAGCCGTAATCAGCCAGTCATACCCAAATCCCAAAGTGTGGCACATCTGGGATTCGAACCCGCGACCTTTGGTATTTTAGTCGAACGCTCTACCATTTGAGCCACGGGCTCGTTGTTTTGTCGGTTGTGATCGGGAATATGATGATAGTGTGGGGCTCACCGATCTGCTTAATGTAACATGCATGTTCCGTTGTGCCCTGGAGCTCAGACTAGAGCCCTCGCAGGCGGTCGCATAGCGACGTGTAGCATATGATGAAAATGGAACCGACAAAAGACAAGGGAGACCGGAATGGCCATTTCTGGCTTATAAGCCGTCATCAGCCAGTCATACCCAATCCCAAAGTGTGGCACACCTGGGATTCGAACACGCGACCTTTGGTATTTCAGTCGAACGCTCTACCATTTGTGCCACGGGTCGTTGTTTTGTCGGTTGTGATCGGGAATATGATGATAGTGTGGGGCTCACCGATCTGCTTAAGGAACATGCATGTTCCGTTGTGCCCTGGAGCTCAGACTAGAGCCCTCGCAGGCGGTCGCATACGACGTGTAGCATATGATGGAAATGGAACCGACAAAGACAAGGGAGACCGGAATGGGCCATTTCTGGCTTTATTAGCCGTCATCAGCCAGTCATACCCAATCCCAAAGTGTGGCACACCTGGGATTCGAACCCGCGACATTTGGTATTTGAGTCGAACGCTCTACCATTGAGCCACGGGCTCGTTGTTTTGTCGGTTGTGATCGGGAATATGATGATAGTGTGGGGCTCACTGATCTGCTTAAGGAACATGCATGTTCCGTTGTGCCCTGAGCTCAGACTAGAGCCCTCGCAGGCGGTCGCATAGTGACGTGTAGCATATGATGGAATGGAACCGACAAAGACAAGGAAGACCGGAATGGCCATTTCTGGCTCATTAGCCGTCATCTGCCAGTCATACCAAATCCCAAGTATGGCACACCTTGGACTCGAACCTTTGACGTTTGGTATTTCAGTAAACGCCCCACAATTGAGCCGCGGGCTCGTTGTTTTGTCGCTTGTGATCGTGAATATGATGATAGTGTGTGGCTCACCGGTTTGCTTAAGTAACATGTATGTTCCGGTGTTCCTTGGAGCTTAGACGAGAGCCCTCGCAGGTGGTCGCATAGTGACGTGTAGCAAATGATGGAATGGAACCAACCAAAGACCCGGGAGACCGGAAGGGCCATTTCTGGTTTATAAGCCATCATCAGCCAGTTATACCCAATTCCAAGTGTGGCAACCCTGGGATACGAACACGCGACCCTTGTTATTTTAGTCGAACGCTCTACCATTGAGCCACGGGCTCGTGGTTTTGTCGGTATGATCGGGAATATGATGATAGTATGGGGTTCACCTATCTGCTAAAGTAACATGCATGTTCCGTTGTGCCATAGAATTCAGACTGTAGCCCTCGCAGGTGGTCGCATACTGACGTGTAGCATATGATGGAATGGAACCAAAAAAGACAAGGGAGACCGGAATGGCCGTTTCTGGCTTATTAGCCGTCATCAGCCAGTCATACCGAAACCCAAGTGTGGCACACCTTGGAAACGAACACTTAAAATTTGTTATTTCAGTCGAACGCTCTACCATTGAGCCACAGGATCTTAGTTTTGTCTGTGTGATCATGAATATGATGATAGTGTGGGGCTCACCGTTCTGCTTAAGAAACATGCATTTTCGGTTGTGCCCTGGAAATCAGACTACAGCCCTCGCATGTGGTCACATAGTGACGTGTAGCATATGATGAAATGGAACCAAAAGAGACAAGGGAGACCGGAGTGGCCATTTCTGGCTTATAAGCCGTCATCAGCCAGTCAAACTCAAACCCAAGTGTGGCACATCTTGGAAACGAACACGTGAACATTATTATTTTAGTCGAACGCTCTATCATTTAGGCACAGGCTCGTTGTTTTGTCGGTTGTGATCAGGAATATGATGATAGTGTGGGGCTCACCGATCTGCTAAAGTAACATGCATGTTCCGTTGTGCCATGGAATTCAGACTAGAGCCCTCGCAGTTGGTCGCATAGTGACGTGTAGCATATGATGAAAAATGGAAACAAAAGACAAGGGAGACTGGAATGGCCATTTCTGGCTTATTAGCCGTCATCAGCCAGTCATACCCAAAAACAAGTGTGGCACATCTGGCAAACAAACACTTGAACATTGTTATTTTAGTCGAACGCTCTATCATTTAGCCACAGGCTCATTGTTTTGTCGGTTGTGATCAGGAATATGTTGATAATGTGGGGCTCACCGATCTGCTAAAGTAACATGCATGTTCCGTTGTGCCATGGAATTCAGACTAGAGCCCTCGCATGTGGTTGCATAGTGACATGTAGCATATGATAAAATGAAACCAAAAAAGACAAGGGAGACCGGAATGGCCATTTCTGGCTTATTAGCAATCATCAGCCCGTCATACCCAAACCCAAGTGAAGCATATCTGGGAAACGAACACTTGAACATTGTTATTTTAGTCGAACGCTCTATAATTTAGCCACAGGCTCGTTGTTTTGTCGGTAGTGATCAGGAATTTGATGATAGTGTGGGGCTCACCTATCTGCTAAAGTAACATGCATGTTCCGTTGTGCCATGGAATTCAGACTAGAGCCCTCGCAGGTGGTCGCATAGTGACGTGTAGCATATGATAAAATGGAACCAAAAAAGACAAGGGAGACCGGAGTGGCCATTTCTGGCTTATTAGCCGTCATCAGCCAGTCATACCCAAACCCAAGTGTCGCAGACCTGGGAAACGAACACTTAAAAATTTGTTATTGCAGTCGAAAGCTCTAACATTGAGCCACAGGCTCTTTGTTTTGTCGGTTGTGTTCAGGAATATGATGATAGTGTGGGGCTCACCGATCTGCTAAAGTAACATGCATGTTCCGTTGTGCCATGGAATTCAGACTAGAGCCCTCGCAGGTGGTTGCATAGTGACGTGTAGCATATGATAAAATGGAAACCAAAAAGACAAGGGAGACTGGAGTGGCCATTTCTGGCTTATTAGCCGTCATCAGCCAGTCATACCCAAAAACAAGTGTGGCACATCTGGCAAACAAACACTTAAACATTGTTATTTCAGTCGAACACTCTATCATTTAGCTACAGGCTCATTGTTTGTCGGTTGTGATCAGGAATATGATGATAGTTTGGGGCTCACCGATCTGCTAAAGTAACATGCATGTTCCGTTGTGCCATGGAATTCAGACTAGAGCCCTTGCAGGTGGTCGCATATTGTCGTGTAGCATATGATAAAATGAAACCGAAAAAGACAAGGGAGACCGGAATGGCCATTTCTGGCTTATTAGCAATCATCAGCCCGTCATACCCAAACCCAAGTGAAGCCCCTCTGGGAAACGAACACTTGAACATTGTTATTTCAGTCGAACGCTCTATAATTTAGCCACAGGCTCGTTGTTTTGTCGGTTGTGATCGGGCATATGATGATAGTGTGGGGCTAACCCATCTGCTTAAGAAACATGCATGTTCCGTTGTGCCCTGGAATTCAGACTAGAGCCCTCGAAGGCGGTCGCATAGTGACGTGTAGCATATGATGGAATGGAACCGTGAAAGACAAGAAAGACCGGAATGGCCATTTCTGGCTTATATACCGTCATCAGCCAGTCATACCCAATCCCAAGTGTGGCACACCTGGGAAGCGAACACCGCGACATTTGGTATTTCAGTCGAAACGCTCTACCATTTGAGCCACGGGCTCGTTGTTTTGTCGGTTGTGATCAGGGAATATGATGATAGTGTGGGGCTCACCGATCTGCTTAAAAGGAACATGCATGTTCCGTTGTGCCCTGGAGCTCAGACTAGAGCCCTCGCAGGTGGTCGCATAGTGACGTGTAAGCATATGGTGGAATGGAACCAACAAAAGACAAGGGGAGACCGGAATGGCCATTTCTGGCTTATAGCCGTCATCAGCCAGTCATACCCAATCCTAAAGTGTGGCACACCTGGAAAACGAACACGCGACCTATTGTTATTTCAGTCGAGCGCTCTACCATTGAGCCACAGGGCCTCGTTGTTTTATCGGTTGTGATCGGGAATATGATGATAGTGTGGGCTCACCGATTTTGCTTAAGTAACATGTATGTTCCGTGTGTGCCATGGAGCTCAGACTAGAGCCCTCGCAGGTGGTCGCATAGTGACGTGTAGCATATGATGGAATGGAACCAACAAAGACAAGGGAGACCGGAATGGGCCATTTCTGGCTTATATAGCCGTCATCAGCCAGTCATACCCAATCCCAAGTGTAGCAACACCTGGGATACGAAACACGCGACCCTTTGTTATTTTCAGTCGAACGCTCTACCATTTGAGCCACGGGCTCGTTGTTTTGTCGGTTGTGATCGGGAATATGATGATAGTGTGGGGCTCACCGATCTGCTTAAAGCAAACATGCATGTTCCGTTGTGCCCATGGAATTCAGACTAGAGCCCTCGCAGGTGGTCGCATAGCGACGTGTAGCATATGATGGAAATGGAACCAAAAAAAGACAAAGGAGACCGGAATGGCCATTTCTGGCTTATTAGCCGTCATCAGCCAGTCATACCCGATACCCAAGTGTGGCACACCTGGGAAACGAACACTTGACATTTGGTATTTCAGTCGAACGCTCTACCATTGAGCCACAGGATCGTTGCTTTTGTCGGTTGTGATCAGATGAATATGATGATAGTGTGGGGCTCACCGATCTGCTTAAGGAACATGCATGTTCCG
>WEDG01001998.1:0-127445 GCA_017591395.1 Schistocephalus solidus | reverse complement strand
TCAATGCGACCGCACATTCACCTCACGCATCGGCCTGGTCGGTCACTTGCGAATACATCGTACAGAGACCGGTGAGCCAGTGCCTGGAACACCATCACACAGCAGAGATCGTCGCCTCCACTGCCCTCACTGTACTCGCGCATTCACTCATCGCATGGGCCTATTCGGTCACATGCGCATCCATGACAGTGGAATTCACCACAATGCCGACAACACCGATACACCATTCACACCCTCCGCTCCTGCCATTCTTAGCGCCCCTGCCACGCCCACTACCATGAATGACATCGCCCCAGCCTCTACCGATTTCTCCTGCTCACACTGCGCCCGCAACTTCAACTCACGCATCGGCCTGGCCGGTCACCTGCGAATCCATCGCACGGAGGCTGGTGAACCAGTGCCTGGGGCTCCGACATATAGTCGACGCGCCCGCCTTCACTGACCTCCTTGCTCCCGCACATTTACACACCGCATGGGCCTCTTAGGAAAAAAGCACCTCCACGACAACCTCCGGTAAACCACCGGAGGCTAAGCTGCATCAGCACACACTACCTACACCAATACATCAACTACACCCTCACAATCACCATTTACCAGAGTATATCACGGTTTCCTAGAAACCGTGGCTGGGAAGTCTGCCAATCTGACGCTTCCACCAGACCACGCCGTCGGCTCAGTGTATGTGCTGTGTGTGTCGAGTGGCTGACCAGTGGACTGGGAAGTCAGACGGCGATGGCTGCTCCATATCCCCTGAGTTAGTGAATCCTGGTGTGTGCGTTATGGGGGCCAGGTCATGCTGTGGCGCGCGAAGACGGGTACGCCGATCCGTCAGCCGATGCGCCCACTCCCACATCAGGCAACTGACCGGCTCGGACAGTAGTCTGACTGTGGGGGTGGGGGAGAGAGTGAGGTCGACAGCTCAGTGCATGTTCCTCACTATAAACAATCTGACGCGCTTGAAACTATCACGGTGCGCTAAAAGCCGTGGCTTGGAAGGTTGCCAACTGACGGGATAACTCGGACCGCGTGGCCAGCCCAATGTGTGTTTTGTGTGGAGTGGCTGACTGGCGGACTGAGAGTCAGGTTGCAATGGCTCCTTCTTAATGTGGCCTTTATGGCACTCCCACACCGTGGGATCCGAGCCAGGTGTGGTGGCACGCCCAGGGGCGGCTCCGGCCGCGCCAGCCACCTGCGCCCTCTCCCATCTCCGGTCTTCTTGACTCTGTCTTGACACCGGGCTCAGGTGGGGGAGGAGGAGAGAGTGCGGTAGCTGCAGCGCAAGGCTACTATCACTTAAAACTAATTCACGCGCAAGTCACCGTCCCTGCACCACCTGGTGTGGAGCATACGGTGGATCTCGTCGAAATCGACGGTCGAACTGTCGTTATGGGTAATCGCGTCCGAACATTGTGAGCTGTAAAAAATTGTCGTTTTTGACACTTTTGGTGCTTTAGTCACTGCCTTGTTAACTGGAATATTGCTAAGCGTATTTCATCAAGTAATGTTATCTTGCAAGAGCTTCCTTAAGTCTGCAAGCTCATTTTCCAGTTTTTGAACTCTAAGTAAAATATAAGAACATCCAACGCAAGATTCGTCCTCGTAGCCGACGGATTTGGCTGCCATTACGCTTTTTGCGCACTTTGCTTGTTTTTGGTTGTAAGTATAAACTGATTGAGTGCCAGTCGTGGATGTCGAAGCCAGCTCAACAGGCTTTCCTTTAAAGGAAGTTCCGTGACTGGTTCTGTTGCTAGCAAACAATTCTTTTGAGTCCATAAATGTTAAAACACTGCGTAAAAGTATGTTCTCCTTTCAGCGTATAACGAAACTTTTCAACTGGCTTTGGATTATGGCGAGTATTTAATGCAATATGAGCAAAAATGTTTATACTTGTTCAAAAACGCTTTTGAAAAATACTATAAACGGTATGAAGGATATTCAGGAACGACTCAGCCGTTCGGATATGTCGAAGGTCCTGGAGAACTTCAGATCTTCACGAGGTTGTACACATTTGGTTCCCTGAGTGGTTGTCAGTTTTTATTGGTGCAGAGCCTGCGCAGTCATCTTGAATAAGATGATAAACAAATTTTAATTTTATCCGTTTTATGACGAATTTCGGCACAAGAAAGAATTTCGGATGAGCAGGAATCAAATAAGTACATGCAGTTGAAACCGTATTGTCCGGAACAGTCCTAGTGAAGTGGTAACGAAGATCAAATTGTCCAAGTTGGAGAACAAATAATTGGTGGTGCTTATAGGGTCTTCAAGGTTAGTAGGGTCATTAGGGTCCTCTAATGGATTGAGGACTTTCAAGGGGCTCATTATCAGGTTTTTCGCATCGGTCAAGAGAGGTAAAATTCTGCTGTGGTTAAGAGTGGGGTTCCAAATGGTTCAGTACTAGGGCCATTTCTTTTCCTTACATACGTGAACGATTGTTCCAGAGACCTGGACTGTGAAGAAGCAATGTTTGCTGACGACATTTAAATCAGGAGTGTAATCTGGTGCTTTGCCGGCAAAGATAGACTGCTGACCAGCCAAAACCGGTTGTCAGAGTAGTTGAGTCATTAGCTTTTGCGTTTCACTGTCGATAAGTGTACAATATTTTGCTGAGGCGAATCATCTGAACCCGCTGATAGTAGAAGCTACATTTTTAATGTGCAGCCTTAAAAGAAATGGAAACCCTAATAGACTTTGCTGTACTGACGACCACCACTTTAAAACCGTCCTCTCACTGCTCGATAGTGTTAACAGAACCATGTCTGTTTTGCATGCCAGTTGAGGAGTCTTTATAGATTTCGATGAAGATCGTTATGATAAGAGTTTTGGAAACTTCGCGAGGCTGCATTTAATAATAATAATAATAATAGTTGTATTTAATGCCGGTTTACAGGCATTGTCAGATGAAATATTCAGTGGGTAGAGGCTGGCAGTGAAAAAAACTCCTGAATATATATCATTATAAATGTTTTTCCTATCTTTATGTTATTCAGGAGAAAAAACTGCCACCTGTAAGAATGATAGCAATTCAGATGAGGGAAGGGTTAACACAATTGCAGTCTGTATGTAGTCTCTCTGTCTTCGCTAGGAACCGCGATTCTGCCCCAGACAAGAAAGCATCCATGTACGGTTGCTCACTGTCTGCCGAAGAAGTCAGTGGGTGCAGGCTGCAGAGACGGTGTCGTATTCCTCAAGGTAACACCTGGGATCGGGTTCAGATGCCACGCATTCCGTCGGACAGGAAAAGAGATTCTACCGTGTCGGTGCCCAGAATTCTTGGAAACTGTTCTGAATGCAAAAAAACTAGTAATAGTTATCTTAAACAAAGAATAACTTCGCTGGATTTTTATATTATGGGGAAGTTTATTCCACATGGCCATGGCGTTTACCGAAAAGAACCATCGATACTTAACTGTGCGAGATAATGGAAGAAATAAAAAGACATTGCGATGACTGCTGCGCCGATGATGGTCAAGCTGCCTCAGAGTGGTAAGGGGATTAAAGGTACGACTATTCAAAAGCTTAAACAGCAAAAAGAGTCCCTTCTGCACTCGGCGAAACCATAAGGGATCAATGTTTACAAGCCCACAGCATTCTTGATACGACAGATTACGGTGCTCCAACGATAAAATTCTTTCGTGAAGAAGTGCTGGACCGATTCTATTTTCTTCCGTTCGCTAGCGCGCAGAAGGCTAAATAGACACGAGCAGTATTCCAGGCCAGGTCTAACGTACATTTTATAAAGGCGGAGTCTAATATCAATAGTTTTAAAATTTCGGAGGATAAACCCGGCAGTTCTGCGTGCTTTGGAGACAATCAGGGCACAATGCTCTGAAAGATTGAGACTGTTGGAATATGATATGCCCAGGTCCTTAACAACGCCAGGTACATTTATATCGTGGCCATCTATGCTGAGATGAGGCTGATGGTTGTCATCGACAACCATAACGGAACATTTGTGCCAATAAAGGGAAAGGCGCCATGTGCAGCACCACTGGGCAAAGGCCTCGAGATAATTTTTTAATAGATCAAGCACGGTGTCGCGATCTGCTGGCTTGTATCGATAGGCAACTTTTAAATCGTCGGGATACATAAAGGGCCTACCATTTCGAAATAAACCTAGCACATCATTGACAAAAAGACAAAATAAAAGCGGGCCTAGCATACTACCCTGAATAAATCCACTCCTCACACGTGCCGAGTTTGAGATAGCATTGGAGATCTTAACATGTTGTGTACGAGAGCTCAGGTAAGAAGATATCAAGCTATGCTATAGAGCCTGAAGAACCTGGAAAATTCAAGATCAGAACTGTGTCGAAAAAGTACAAAGGAGAGCCATGGACATGGCTAAGATTCAAAGCTTATTTTCATATGCAAGCCACCTAAGAAATCTGAATCAATTCAATTTCTTTTTAGGCGAATGCGCGGGGATCTCCTGCAGAAGTCCTGAATTGTTAACAAATTGGATTGCTGCCTGGTATTTGCGGACTTCGTTGAATATGCTAATACAAAGCGTCTGTGGGGCCACACATGAAAACTGCGCATTCAGTTTGACATACTGGATGTGCGCAAGTTCTCCTTCCCTGTCAGAGTTGTCAAACTATGGAATACCCTCCCTACAGATGTTGTGATGTACCATCGCTGGCAGCTTTCAAAGGCACCTGGACAGATTTATGTTTCCAGGACGATGAGGATTTAACTCAAGCCCAGAGACTCACGCACCAATTGTCATATTTGATCATCGTCTTTGCATTATTGCAGCCCACATGGTTTCTTTGTACACCGCGCTTCAGTTCCCGTTACAAATAGGGTACTCAAAGGCTCATACCCATTTCCCTCAATAAATTGAATTGAATTGAGTGCAGCGCTGTGAGCGGCTGTGGGGGCTGAATATGAAGTTGCTGATATTGCGTGAGAAAGAAAAATATGGTAATTGGGGGAATGGATATCAGAGAAAGAGAGAGGAGGGGGGACCGTCATCATCGGTGGCACTTCATCCCATCACTCCTATCCGGTGTCCGCACCAAAGTACTGTACTTAAACGACTTATTCAGCCTTATGTTGCGTAACAGTATCACAGACAAAGTAAAAGACAAATTGCTTCTACGTGTCCGACTTAAGCTGAACATCCCGATCGGTTCATTTAGGGATATTACCATATTAGGTTTCTTGGTATTTTCTAGGCGAACAAGTATATAGTTAGATAAGTGCAATACATATTTACATAAAAGTGCTCACTTCAACGACCGAAATGCTTGTCAAAAAGTTCTTTTAAATAGGTGTGGTAAGACCACGTTTTGTCTTGCCTAACCATACCTCTTAGGCTGGGTGTTGGCAGGGCTGCCATTGGATAACGTTTACTGAGATTTACGGTTAGTGGTATGATTTATATTCTGGATGGAATAAGGTTTAGATTTTGGGGATAAGGGCTTGGTTTCATGGTAGGGCTTTGTTTAGAATAGGTTGAATTTTATGGTCTTGGCTTTGGGTGGGGTAGGTGATAAAGATTTAGCATCGCAATTTTCAACGACTTCAACACCATTCCCATCCATGAGTACTGCTGAGAATGGTGTTGAAGTCGTTGAAAATTGCGACAAAGCCGAGTACTTAGGCCGGTTTTTTGCCTCAGTTTTCACTAGAGAACCGGAACTTCAGCTTGACCACGTCAACAGTGCTATTATAGACGCCGGTCCAGTGCTTGAATATATAATCTTCCAAGAACCTCTCGTGGAACTAGAACTGCGAAATCTGAAAGAAGCGAAGTCATCTGGTCCGGACGATATACCGGCCAAGTTCTTGAAAGAACTGGCCAGCGAACTGTCCAAACCACTAGCGCATATATTTAATTCATCATTTGAATCAGGAAAACTGCCATCCGAATGGAAGGCTACAAATATATACCCCATATACAAGAGTGGTGCTCGATCTAATGTCAACAATTATCGGCCTGTCAGCCTAACCTCCATTTGCTGTAAAATAATGGAATCAATAATCAAGAAGGCAACCATGAAGTTCCTTGAGGAAAACCAATTACTCTCAGATCTCCAGCATGGCTTCAGACAGAATTGCTTCTGTCTTTCTAGTTTATTGCTCTCCACAGAGCAGTGGACTCGTGAACTGGACGAAAATGGTAGGGTTGACGTCATATACACTAATTTCAAAAAGGCGTTTGACAGTGTCCCACACAAACGTCTCATCTACAAATTATCTGAAATCGGCATAAGAGGAATGCTGCTGACATGGATCGCAGACTTTCTTACAGATAGATTGCAAACTGTGTGCGTCGATACCTCGAAGTCAACACCTACTCCGGTTCTAAGTGGTGTCCCCCAAGGCTCGGTATTATGGCCGTTACTCTTCTTAGTGTACATCAACGACTGTGTCGACGACCTGGATTGCAGTGCCATCATGTTTGCAGATGATGTTAAATTGTGGAGGGTCATCAGATCTGATTTCAATAGGCACGCACTTCAAGAGGATCCCAACCGTCTTAGCAGCTGGTCTGCTCGTTGGCTCTTAAATTTTAACGTTGGGAAGTGTGTGGTCCTAAGACTGCGTACAAGAAGGACCAGTGAGGAGGATGATTCCTTCCAATACATTCTCAATGGGCAGCCCCTTTCAATTGTTGAGGAACAGAAGGACCTCGGTGTTCTAATACACTCCTCACTTAAACCATCTTCACAGTGTTTAAAGTCGGCAAAACGCGCTACACAGGTCTTATTTTGCGCTCAGACGTGGGTTTGTGCAGATTGATAAGGAACTCTTCCGAAAAACCTACGGGGTATTTGTTCGATCTCACTTGGAATATGCCATCCAGGCCTGGCGTCCGTGGTTTAAGAAGGATTATCTACAGCTGGAACGAGTGCAGGCGAGGGCTACGAAGATGGTCAAGAATCTTAGTAATCTGCCTTACGAAGCCAGACTGGTTGAACTTGATTTGTTTCCTCTAAATTACAGGCAACTACGCGGTGACCTCATCCAAACCTACCGGATTGTCAGAGGCCGCAATTGTGCCCTAGAATTTGCTGAATTCTTCGAATTGGCTGGGACGGAACATCTGCGGGGTCATCCCTTTAAACTGCAGAGGAGGTTTGTCCACACGGAAGTCCGTCGGAACGCCTTTTCGCAGAGGGTCGTTGGAGCATGGAACGGACTCCCTGACGAGGTGTTCCTTTCAGAAACTGTTGACACATTTAAATTCAAACTAGATACTCATTTTCTGAGAAACTATTTTCAATATAATGAAGATTGTGTAAACAGTGGCAGGTTGCGCCTGGCCCACACATATCGATGACCCTTCATTTTCATTTGTCAAATATATCACTGTAAACATTTATACTATTGACATTTTTGCATATGAATAGGGAGCTCAAGGGCGAAAGCCTACTTCCCTCAATAAAGTGACTTGAAAGTGACTTAATTGGCTGGGATGGAACATCTGCGGGGTCATCCCTTTAAACTGCAGAGGAAGTTTGTCCACACGGAAGTCCGTCGGAACGCCTTTTCGCAGAGGGTCGTTGGAGCATGGAATGGACTCCCTGACGAGGTGGTCCTTTCTGAAACTGTTGACACATTTCAATTCAAACTGGATACTCATTTTCTGAGAAACTATTTTCAATATAATGAAGATTGTGTAAACAGTGGCAGGTTGCGCCTGGCCCAAAACATATCGATGACCCTACATTTTCATTTGTCAGAGATATCACTGTAAACGTTTGTACTATTGACATTTTTGCATGTGAATAGGGAGCTCAAAGGCGAAAGGCTACTTCCCTCCATAAAGTGACTAAAGTGACTTAAAGTGTACAGGGTCAACGAGGCGATTGAGCAGATTCTTATCAGAAGTACATATTAATAAGCATACGGAAATACAATTTTAAAACGTTTGGCTGAGGCTTGAAGGCGCCAATCGTCGTGAAAAATCAGACCACTGTTGCTTGATCACTACATTACTTTTCTGGTTTTCATACACTCGAAACCAGTGCTGTACTCTCCGCCTGGCGTGATTTAAAATAGTCTTTGGTTTGTCCATCGTCCTGAGTGGCAAGGTGGTCGTGGGCTCCTCTTGTATCTCGGCTGTCTTTCCACTTTCCTTTTTTATTTATGAACACAGTTTCTGAAGTATTATTTTGAATTTTTCGTATCGCAGAAACGACGTTTCATGTTTTATCACTTTAGCACTCACCTATATATATATATATACGTATAGCTGAGTTGCCCAACGAACAAGAGAATCGTATATACGATTTGCTTGTTCACTGGGGCTTGATATCAAGCCGGCCGGTGTATCATTATCGGTCTCACTTACGCACCCCAGCACGCACCGACTGCGGACCCATTCAACGGCTGTTCTTGCGGACGTCACCCAACTCTTAATCTCTGTCTCTCTCGTTAATATGCACTCTTTCGATCGGCACTCGCTGTTTCAAAGCTGCTTGCCTTGTGTCGTTTATACGATACATTTTTCTAAACTGTTTACCCAGGAAATGTATATTCAACGATTCCCCATCAGCCGATGGTTTCTAGCTAATCGTAAGCAGTAACGCCTTTAAACACTTGACAGACTAACGCTCATGTTCGCGCATGTCGGGGTAGCCACATGTGCACTACTCGAACTCCGATTAAAAAGCTTTGTGACACCACCCTTATAAGGCATCTGCTGAGACAGCTGGAGGCGAGCATAGTTTACGGCTTCAAATTTAATACTTTTTCCTCCGCGATTAAACCAAAATGCCTTGCTTTTTTAAAAATGTTTTCATTAAGAACTATTTATGATTTAAACTTGCTACTTAATGTTACATCAAATTTCTTCAGCGTTCATCAAATGTAATATCAAGCTCAGGTAAAGTAAATCTGCCTATGCACTCACCTTGTCCTGAAATATCCCGAGTGAATACTTACAAAGCTCATAGATCCAAACTTGTTCAAGCCCACGAGAAGACCACTGAACTTTGGCATACTGGCCAACATTAGCAACAGTGGATATACTCCTGGTTGCAAATTGAGGAGGCAGGGTTGTGTGCTTTTCCCTGTTTGCTCTGTTCTGTGCCAATAAATGCATAGTTAATTGAATGTCCTAAGTTCGACATCAGTAACCTCGTCCTTGGAAAGCCCTCCATCTCCCAAAGAACACGATTATATAAGTTTCAAGGGAAAGCTGACGACGTTTGAACACGGCCGTGCACCAGAGCTTCAAGTAATCTTCATTTGATGCAAAACGTAATCAACGGTAAACAATAACAACTGTCAACTCCTTACTGTTCCCAACTTCAGAACACATCATATTTAGAAACATGGCCAACAGAAGTCGCTCTTCTGTCATGGACAAATTCTTCTACCTGGGTAACGTTATCTCTAGGGCCGTCACGTCTAAAGTAAATTCGCCAGTCAGAATAACCAAAGGTAGCCATACTTGTGGGAAGCTACAGTCTTCGGGATTGAACTGTTGAAGCATCGTCAGCACCAAACTATAATTGTACTTCTACTTATTCTGGCTGTGATCACGCCCGATTTATTCGACCTCTTTGATATTGCGTATTGTAACTATTCCTGTGTAACGATATGGACGGTTGGACCTATTCCCTTCTCCGGTGATGGAGATCGCGGCGGTAGTGTTGACTACTCCTTTCAACGTCGCAATCCCTACCAATGCAAAGCCAGAAAGCCAAATATTCTCCACGCAGTCACCTTTGGTTAAGTAGTAGGACATCATATTTTCGTGATCTACACGCACACTCAGTATCTTTGCCGTGCTGTAACACGTAAAACTTATTTACTTGCGATGTGTGAGTTTTTGCTGAGTGCCTGCCAAAACGAGTGGTAACGAACACTTACGGACAAGATGGGTGGAAACATCGCCACAAGGCACTCTAATAACCTCACTTGAGTACCCCGAAAACAATATTGTGCTCTGGTAAGAAATTAAGGAATTGGCAAGCCTGATAATCTAGCCGCTGTCGCGCGAATGTTTTGAGATTAAATTCGGCTGTTGCTTGAGACCACCGATCTCGTCTTCCTTTTTTAAGCTTTTGCATCTCTTCTTTCCAGCGCTTGTACTTCGTGTATTCGCTTTTTCCCTACCCGAATTATCATGCCTTGCCGTGATTTCATCCTTTTAAAAGACCTTCACGTACGTTTTTATTGTAGAATCGCGTATTTTTCCAATGGATGCAGAAGTGCTAAAACTGATCCATCCAACAGACCGACTGCTGATAGTTTGGAGTTCTTCCACTACTGCCCAAACTGAAACTTCAATGCGGGATGTGTTGGAGAGATTAAAAACAGTCGTTTCGAAGGAATCGGCTATCCAAATGGAAAATTTGGAAATTTATCTGCAGCGTTCAGATTCGCCCAGCAGCGAGTCCTCATTTAAACCGACCATAATTTTAACGGGCTGGCCGGAAGCCTACAAACACGGACAGCACAATTTTGAAATTTATTCACGACTGATCAGCCAGCTGCCCGTCTGTGGGCGAATAATCTCCCGCGAGATCGCAGATACTGACCTCGCCTCAACTGTAGAGTCGCTTCGCAAGGCGGCAGTCCTCGCGGGTTTTGTGGACGTTAAGTTTGTACGTTTCTTTCTACCTCATTAAAGCCGACCTTTCGCCTAAACTTGAACTTTCCAAACATCTAAGGGTTTCTTTCGTCATTTTTTTCATTTTGAAACGCCCAACTCATTCTCCACTCGTCTTTCCAAGCTGATTATATTGCTGGCCTGAGCAAAAAGGAAAACTGTGCACACTAAATTGACAGAAGACTTCAAGTCTAAAACGCTTTATTTATTTGTCCGACGTTCTAGACGAAAGTTTTGTAAGGCCGACACCCTCAAAGGATGAGAAAACCACTTGCGAAACTATTTGTTCTACTATTATTAACCTGACCGGAGTGATCGTGTAAAAGGCCACCTCCCAACAGACGGTAGTTTTGCATGCTGTCGGCGGGCGTGCCGCCGTCGTGATCGACATTGAGGACGAGGGGTACTGACCAAAAGAATAACAACAATGTAGAAACCCCGCATTATAGAGCATATCTCATGCCTGGCTTCTAGTTTATGTGACAGATGGAACGGCAACCTAAATCAAGCGACGGATTCCAGTTAATGTTTTGTATAAATTCTAAGCATAAATAGTCACATTGTTATTGGAGACAAAGCGAAAGACTGATGCCCATTCCTTCTTTCCAATCCTGTAGATAAAATCTATTAATGGAACGGTCACAATGACGGCCTCCACTCCCTTGGCCTACTCGATCGGTTCGGAGAGCATGTTGCCATGGGCCAACGCTAAGTCCACATCAGCTGTCACTCCCGAGCTTGACGACGTTTGGAATGCGGTTGAGAACGATGCGGCGGGTGGCAGGTCGGACAGCCTGATCAACACGCGACAGCTTCTGACTGCTGTCGACCTTGATAAACCGCCTACTGCACCATGTGGTGAACCAACAGCCGCGGCCAGTACCGCGAGCGCTCCGAAGAAACGTGCTTGCAAGAATTGCACCTGCGGGCTGGCCGAGCTGGAAGCTAAAGAGGCCACGGAGGCAAAAGACACAGCTGGTGCCAAATCGGCCTGTGGAAATGTTTGTCGCCTTCTTAAGTCGTGTCCATGTTTTTGATTCAATGCACTAGATTTATAATTTTCAAAATATTAAAATTTAATGGCTTTAGGCATAATTTTGGAGACTGCATAGTAGGTGAGTGTCCAAACTTCCTAAAATGATGTTATTCACTCAACATACTGTTTAGTAAACTGAACTCCGAACGGAAATGAAGATGCCTATTTGTGTCCCAATGCAACAGAGAGGACTTGTGGATGCACAATATCTTGCAATTGCATATGCAACCACTTGTCTATTAACATTCATTTCCGAGCGTAGACCTATTGCCAACCCCCACCACTTTTACTTAGATAAACGCTCTGGCTAGATGCTTAGTGTTCATATCAGTGGATAGCCGTATAGTCGGCACATTTTTTTGGTTTGCCTTGCTTCATGTACACTTGCATACCATTCCTTTCCATTTATAGTGCTACCTTGGCGATGCGTTCAGGTGTGCCTCCTGTCCTTACCGCGGCATGCCGGCATTCAAACCAGGCGAGAAGGTAGTGATTCCGAATGACTTCCTGAAAGCTGATGTCTAACCACTATATCACAACCCACAGTCCGCATTTTTTTGACTCAAGCCTCGGCTCCAACTCGTGGATAGACACCTGTCCAGGGGTAGGGACCACTTCTCTTCTTTCTCTTCCCTGCTGTTAGAAAACGCCTGCAGGTTATTTTTCGTCCTTTCATCGGATTAATCAGATTCTGTACCACACCTGTGTTCTTGTTGTCTGCTCCTAGCATGGGTCTAGCATAATTCGATCCAGAAGAATCAAGTCTTATAGCACAACGCAGGTGAATACAAACCAGGCAATTGGGGAGGGCTCATTACTACTTGGGATGTCGTGCACAGTAACTGTACTAGGACCAACGAAATCTCAGGCGCGTTCGCTTGATTTCTCGGGCTGCATCTAGCAGATAGGAGGGTCTCGGTCCATCCGTATGTTTCGTCACTTTCGTTGCAACATACAAGTCCAGGTCTATTAACGTGTCGGGCATAAGAATAGGCTGGAAATCAGATTGTTGTGCTTGAATAGAAATAAAAACAATGAGACAAGAAGACCCATTATGCCCTAGAAGCATCACAATGTTGAATCTACACTAAGACGACAGTCTGGTAGATCCGACACATCTTAGTGTGACGGTTTTCGTTTATATTCCTCAATTAACTTATTTGGATGGTAGGGGCCATTCCACAAGTATTAACAACAACTCCCGAGGTCTTTCTGGCGGGTCCCGCGGCCCCGTTCAACAGTTTTACTGTCAATAGTAATTCGGTTTACCGACCGATATTGGCATTCCGACCCAGCTCTAAGTATAGTCGGAACGGGCGAAATTTAACACGCAGAAAAAGTCGACAGACCATATTGGTGGAGGTATGCAGGGAGAACTGGAGCAGAAGATTATTCGCGCCATCTTCAGCCAGCCGCACAGTGAACAGTTGCAGTCCGATGAGCCTGTGCATGTGTGGTCTGTCCGATGGAAGGCTGGATGAATTGGTCCGTGAATTCCTGCGCGAATGATTATCTGACCCACGGTTGACTGGGAGGACTTGAATTAACCTGGGTTCAGTGGCACTGCTGACCTACTTGCGTGGCATGGCTCTGGTCCCGGATGTTTGGTGGGGGTTATGGGTACCTCAACGGTCACTCCAGATTTTCTCAGCGTCCTGGCCGGTGGTCAGTGGCTCGGGTCAGATTCAGAATTTCGAAGTCGGTGTGTAAGACTATCCCCTAAAAATTAGCATGCGGAAGAACACGGCAGCAAATGAAGTCTGGGATGACGGTAGTCTGCTAATGACACGATCTTTCAGTCTGCGGGCAATCAAGAAAGTGCTTGTGATGCATTGTAATTTGGTGCAAGGGAGTATAGACATAGAAAGTAGAAAAGTGACAGTAGAAACCAAAGGCAGATCTGAAGGTGGTGCACAGGCGATGTGTGTGTGTGTGTTTTCATTTGTTGGTATGCATCGGGGACCGTCAGCAGTTGAAGCTATCCTTATGGGATCTGCGCGAGGAGCTGACGCTTCTGCGATCGATAACGGCCAGTGCAGAGGGTGTTCGTGCGAGGCGTGGGCGCGTGAAGGTCGCCGGGGGTGTCGTGTCGTTCACAGTCTCGCCGGTGGTGATACGCCGGAGGGAAGTTGTAGGTGGGGGACGCTGCGAGCCCGGCCTTGCACTCTGAGGAAACCCGCGGTAGTCTATAGAGAGAGCTGAGCCGCCTGAGAGGGAAGCAGTGTCAGTTAAGCATCGTCCGAAGTCGGAGAGGGAGGTGCTGGTTCGCAATCGGCTGGGCGTGGGATATTGCATGTAGAAATTGTTGAAGTCCAGCCTGGCAATGAAAAGAAAACACGCGTTAAGGCGTCCCATTACCGTCAGCAGTCGCGTTAGGCTAGCAAAATTATACATTTACTTATGAACGTGAGGGGAAAACAGTGAACACGTGGGAGAAGTGTAAAATTGGGGGCAAGGCGTGGGCGTTATCGTCTGCGGCCGCGTGGCATTTATGATAATGAGTGAAACTGATGAGCTGAATTCTCTTATTCGCGACACGCAAAAGACGGCGATTAAGTCAGCTAAATTTTCGATCGCTGGAGAATGCGAGACGTTATGCAAAGCTTATGCAGTTCACGCTTCCATTTCATGGGGTAAGGAGGCGCTGTTCAATGTCCGAACAGAAATAATTCCACACTTTACAAGTTTATTCGCTCTAGCTGCAGTCACTGCCGATGTAAGAGGTTGTTAAACATTTGCATGATTCAGCCTATTTTACAATATGTAAGATTACTGTCGAAAACCAGCCCAGGTTTGTACACGATCAAAAGGAGGGATTTGTTCGAATGGACACCTATCAACTTTTACCGAACAATAAATCGTCCACAATCCTCGGCGAACTCTAAGGGTCCAGGAGTTGACAGGAACTTCATAGATGAATAGCTGAAACAACTGACCACTAGACTTATCGTCCGATGAGAAAAGGCAAAATGGCAGTTGGAGTGTTCGCTGTAGAAATAACACTGATTTGATGTGATGTGAAATTGGCATATACTTCTCTAGTTTCAGTGTAGATCGCAATACAACCTTCTGGTACATCTCATAACTCAAGGCTCGGCTCCAAAGATGGTTCATTCGCACGGAGAATTCATTAATCCAAAGGTTTGCTGATAAGGAAAGAGGAGATTTGAGCGGTCATTTTTGGTCAGATTACAGTTTTCGGCCAACCACATCCCCATACGGCCAAGCCGTCCAGCACTGCACTAAAACTATACAGCTGCATCTGACAAGGATCGGGTCAACAGTTTGGCATTAGCAGGACCTTGGACATTAACCACCCGTGTAACCGTATTCGGCATTTATGCTAGTTGAGTAAGACACGTAAGCTAAAGATATGGAGCAGGCTGTTCCCCCTACTAGTTTATCGACCCCCCAAAGGAGGGCACGCTCTGGCGGGCATCTTTCCATTCACATGAGCAAAGCTCAATCGAAAAAAAAACATGATTACCTACGTAGTTCGAACGGTGTCTTCATCATTTTCATGGCACATATTATAAAACATTACACGTTACTTTGGTGTCTGAATGAACGAATTACCTCGATTTGAAATTTTTCTACCAACTTCAGCATAGCTCGAAATACAAGCTGATTTTACACTGATTCCTAATGTCTTCAAACTACTAGTTAATTATGTTATCAGAGAGAAGTTCGTATATATCTAGATGCCTCCTGGTGCTCGCCTACTAATGAATCAAATAGCACATTTTGAGCCGTCTTAGTAGATCTGGCAGGCGTATTTTACACGAAAAAATCCTGCAAACCTCTCTGAAATTCTTATGATTACAAACCTTTCAAAAACCGAAATAGTGTCGTTTTTGGTGCACAAAATTTGCATATGGCGTACTTGTCTGCTAAATGAGTACAAGAAAGCAATACTTTGTAAATTCTTTCCAGAGATAAAACGCTTAAGAAGTTGCGGGTTAGCAAGTGAAACTGACTGGGCGAAGTTAGTTGGAATTATGCCCTCTGCAGTGCAGTTGTGCCACCGCACTTAAGCTATCCTTTTCAGCTACAAACTAATTGAAAATTGCTGGTTTATGCTTCATGATTTGGACAACACACGGTAACGACATGGACGAAAACTCATGAGTAAGGAGCATTTGATGCGTCAGCGACGCAGATGAGTTTTGGAAGTAGTAAGGAAGCGAATATGACAGTCAACCTACCGAGCTGCCAGACTGAGCAATTTGCTACGCTGAAGCGCCGTCGGCCGACGAATTTTGGACAAAAGTTCAACTATCAGGCTGTTAAATCTGTTGTCAAAAGTGTCGATGATCTCCGTAAAACTCTGCTGCGAAACAACGCTGCCCAGATCAGAGGCAGCAACCTAGAAAAAAACAAGGGAGATGTTAGCGATGGAGAATCAGTGAGCATGAGGAGGCTGAAAACGCGATGGAGGAGGGAGAGTCACCTTTTTTCGAACATCGGAGGTGGAAGAAGCGGCGATGCTTAGATCAGAGGAGGAGGATGTGGAGCTTACGCGACTCAGCGTGGAGGGGTGCTGCTGGTTAGTGGTTCGTGTGCCGAGTCCTCGAGCCGAGGCACTCATCATGGAGGCCGCGCTACTCATCGGCATTGACTCGCACGTGTCGTCCAGGAGACTGGCGGACATTTTATTGAGGAAATTGGCGAAATTGACGCACACCACGTTGAGTTTGCCAACGACAGCCAGCAGATCAGTGCTCGTGAGAAGGCAATCGTCGAGGCAGACCTCGAGGCAGCGCATGTGTGCGTCCAACAGGTCATCAATGTTGTCAACCTACAAGTATATGCAAGTTTAGGTACATGCTGCAATTAATGAAGTGGTTATATTTTGGGGATTAAAAGCGAAGGAAGCTTACCTTGTCGAGGTACTGGAAGAATTGGTGCCATGTCGGTTCAATCACCTCAAAAGTCATGTAACACTGGAAATGCTGAATATAGGTGAGCATACGCTGGCCGAGAATGAATGCGCTGTTTAACTTAAGCGCTGCAGCGGTATTAGCCCGTCGCGCAGCCTTCCGCATGGCCCAGGACCTGATAAATTGTCGGGAAAGAAGTATGCCAAAAAACCATCAGTATGGTAAATAAATATGCAGTTTATATAAATGACTGTTTGCTGGCAGTCTGTGAATACTGCGCGGTTATTCCACAGTAGCTGATGGATTTCAGCTCAAATATTCATATTAACTTTCAGACCGAGCCTGAAAAGGTTTTTTGACGCACTAATTTCCTCGTAAATTAAACAAAACAGGAGGGAAACGGGTGTTCATATACCAGAAAACATACGAAGACGCTGGATGATCTACTGATGAGTTGAACCCTCCGCAGCTGCGTCATGCAACTGCACAAGATCGGCGAGACGCGCGTTTTGGCTTTTAGCTAGTACATTTTCTTTAAGTTTGGTAAACAGTTACATAGAAATTGAAGGAAAACCACGGATTTACGTTCGCATGGGCATAAAAAGGTAAATGTAAAGACCACAGACAACAAAGCACAACGGTGAATTTGCGTCGCTGAGGTTATTAGCAGGGACTAGTGTAGCAGACGGATAGGTAAGCGTTTGCCGAGCACCTGAAATACAGTCCGTAACAATGCCGTGATCAATTGCAAAATTGGCTACAAAGTAAAACTGAAATCCACTCATGTGACTGGTGTAGTTCTATAGCTAGGTGCTAACGAGTTCGGAAAGAATATGAGGGGAAAACATTACTGGAGGACAGATCAATTCACATCAAACATATAGATCAAGAAAATACAGTACTGCGGGTTCGATAGCCTAAATTTTCATGCAGACATTCGTGGCGTGGCCTAGGGCTTCGTGAGGTATACTGTAATAGGAACGGAATTAGTGAGTAGTAAAACACACAGCTACAGGTAAGACAGTGACGACTAGCAAAAACTGTGGGACATAACCTACCCTAGTGGCATGTGTTAGATCGGCAAATTTTAGTCGATTTAAAAACAAGAAAAAACTATTGAATTTAATAAAGGGGCTCTCAAAGTACACAAATACAATGTTTAATTCGATTTGGAAGGCTGGGAGATGTAAAACACAGCTTTCGGTTGGAGATAATTGCAGTCAGCCGCCACAAGATAGGTTTTCTTCTCACGCGCAATTCATATTCTAGAGCCTGTTGTGCTGTTTTACTAATAGTAGCGACTTGGAGACTGAGAAAAGACGTGTTTGTGGGTCATGTCCTCTCAATCCTGCTTACAGCCGTTCAAATTACTCCAAGCTTGGTTAATTTCCTTCCCACAACTATACCAAATTACCCTACCTATTTGAGATTGAGGATTAATGACCGCCATGAGAGCTATGACCCACTGCTGGGCACAGTGAGCTAGAAGTTGAAGAAAAAGCATCACAACTCTCCGACACTCTCCCCAGGTTTGGCTCTAGACCCTCGCCTGCCGAACATAAAAATTCAGTTACACTTTCCCTGTCTCTGGATTATTTACCCAAATAAACGCACCCTACAGTTATTTCCTCAAGTGTTTACCTTTTCGTAGAAAAGGTTAACTGAATATCGCGAGACATAGATCTTGACGACTCACTAATACGATTATACGTCAGCGAGCTACCAATAAGCCCCGACCCAGAGGATTTCTGCGACCGAATTGTTGTTTGGTAGAACTACTACGTGGCTCAATGGTTAGACCGCTTGACTTCTGACCAACAGGTCGCGTGTTCGAGCCTCGGGTGGGGCACCACCTGGAGCTAGGTATTACTATCTGATCACGGCTAATGAACCAGAAGTGGTCATTCCAGTCTCTTTATCTTTGTCGGCATTGCTATTCTGCCTCTACTACTACTGGTCGCTAAGCGACTGCTAGTGGGGCCCCGGAATGAGTCCCAAGGCATAACTACGGGATGAGTGAGTCCTGTTAGGGATCGGTGAGTGTTCATTAACGAAAGAACTACTATCAATACAATCTCCAGCTGCGAGAACGGAAAGCGAACTAGATGAAAAAATGGATTAATAAGAAAAGAAATGAATTATCATGCATCACCAGAAAGAAGTGTTTGAGAAGAGAAACGAATTCGTAGGGGTTAAATACAATGAAGAGTGGTGAGGCTTACGTTGACAGATGTCGCTCAACATGTCGACAGTAGAACAGATGACGAAAGAGCATTTGATATCTGTCTAAGACCAGGCGGTTGATTACAAGACTGACGGGCCACTCTACTTTGTAGTCTAGTGAGAATGCCTCCAAACCGGTTGGGTTCAAGTCCTGCATAGTTTCCGCTAAACGGTACAAAAAACAATATGGCAAGCCGAGGCTAATAAGTGCTGTTATCCTAAGCATCAGAAGTTAAACAAAAGCAGAGGCTGATTCGAGTTAAGCAATTAGCCTAAAGATTAGCTGCAAAGACGAGGAAGGGTATCACTTTTCACGGATTGATAGTTGCATAAAGGGCTTGACAGCATTAGCTGGTCATCCGTCGCTGATAGCATCCGACAACTGGATCATATCCGTCGTTTGAGGAAGCGGGGGCTACATCCCAATACATGCTTTGACTGCTAGGCAAAAGCAGACGAAGGTAACAACAGTGTCCTCACGCCTCACTCGGGACGTTTGTGAGCAGACTGGTTCACTCCGAAGGGATGAACTGGGCATGTTGTAACATACGCAAACGGGGCTTAATGCCACATCGGGTATTGTTTCCCAAAACCATCGCCACTAGCCTTTGCCGGGTCTCACAAGGGGATGACTGAAGTCGGACAACTTATCTTCATGCATTCCCTCCTTCCAAGAACAAACTTCGCTTTCAACAATCCAGGTCCTACAGAGCGAGAGAGAGAGGTATCCACGCCCCTAGACGAAACAGGGCAAGTTGGGTCGCCTTGTCAACAAGCATGTCAAACTAGCAGAAATGGGGAGACGTGTGGGTCTCCATGCGCCGCCAACTCGGGGAAGCACTGCTGGCCTTCGCATTATAAAATGGCCTGGGAACCTGTCTCTAATATGATGACCCCTTATCACCATCACGATAGCACAAATGCAGTCGAAGAAGCAAAACAGCACTGAAAGCAGCCGCATTGGTGGTTATCGAATGCAACAGACAGATGGCAGTGTGAGGACACTGCTAGATGCGGATATTATACTTTCCAACCCACAGCTGCAGTCTATGTTTGGAGTCTTCAAAGGCACGGCTCAGTGAATTAAGTAATTACAACTTAATCAAGCAAAATAAAGAACTCATTCGTTACAGCTATGCTGCTGCCACTTCCAATACCAGGAGTGTGATGCGCACATAGTCTGCATAGTTTGAGCTTCCATTGAGCTTTCAATGAGCATATAAAGCGCCGTTTTTAAGAGAGAGTTAAATAAGAATAAAACAAAAAATGACACAACAATGCAATAAAGAACGTTTACGTGGGCGGCCCTCGTCAGCAACCTGGAGAACGTTGAGCATTTGTGTTATGAGGTCGCAGTTAGCTGCCGATACTCTAAAATGGGTAGTAAAGTAGATTATTCTGACGGTGAAAATGAACATGATGAAAATGCAACATCTTCGGGACGGTAGACACTTAAGGAGGACTTGCTAAGTTTCAGTGTAAACTATTTGACATTTTGCCGACAAATATACCAGAAGTTTTAAGCATTCCACTTTTCAACGCCGAAGGTCAAAACCAGGCCTCACTACGACATGAAAAAAGCACCAACAGAAGGCGACGAGGCCGCCTAATACGAGAGCTTACTAAGGCTGCAGTGCAATGTGCATAAAGGCAGAGCATAAGTTCATATAAATTCTCGTGCCAGGGCATGCAGTAAACGTCCAAGTCTACATATTTTGACACTGGTGCTTTCTTATTAATTCCAACTTAGTTCGGTCTGTGTAACCCTTGAAAATAACTTCAGAACCCACTTCATTTTTATATGGAGGAATACCCCAAAACTCAGTAAATGTTGCTCTATCACTGGAAACGATGACATAACTGAAAACTAAATCGAAAAACCTGCATGTGTCCCTGTCAAGGTCACAAAAAGGTTCCTAAGGTTGCTAAGACTAAAAGGTGTGAACTTTGGTGAATACAGCCGAGCAAATGGACTTCACGTATACGCTGAAAACGAAAAGAAAAATATATGCTACCAAGGTAATCTTCCAAGTGACCGTAAAGACCGTCAATGGTGAGATGGCATCTTATGCCTCGTTCACCTCTTCTTCAGACAAAGTTTCCTGAGTTAAACCACACACCTTATTCGTGGGAATTTCCAGCGTCTACAACGAACATCTGGGCGGCCGCACCTACGGTCGTCTGGAGTCCTATCGATACCGCCGCCTTATGCAACGTGGCATTCTCCTACATCTAAAGTTCTCTGTCCTATCTACGCAACTTCTATAGCGCCCTCCAACAGGAGCTGGCCATAGAAAGGTTTGAAGTTGAGTGTCTAAAGGGCAAACGTCAACCATTTGGACACCGCGACCTAGCAGGGACGGTAAAGGATTCGATATAGTTCCCAGTCAGGTCTTCTGTGGAGCATACGGTGGACATAATCGGACTTCGACGGTCGAACTGACGATGAGTATGTGTAGGGGGAGTGTAGGGGGTACTAGTTGGCGGTAGCAACACATGGATAGCAGTTGCTCGCTCCATCTATTTTGTATAGGTGGTGAATGCTCCTGCGGCCGCTTCCAGGTAGTACCCAACTCTCACCTGTGGCTCCTCGAAGCTGGGTTCGTCCCAGCGACCACACGCCGGGCAAACGTCACGACCGGCAGGCTAAACCATGTGAGGGGCTCCGGTGTTGTGTGTCTCCACACCCAGTAAGTCTGCTCCCTTTCCCTTCGCCTGTCCTCCCTCCCCTTCTCCAAGCCCACTCCTCACTCCCCTCCTACCTCTCTTCCTCCCTATCTCTCTTCTCCCTCCTCCTATCCTTTACTCTTACTTATTCCCCTCCCCTCCCCCACGGTCGAAAAAGTCCTACGGCGAGAGCAATATGCAAGTACGTAGGCGGCCCAGGCGAATCGGTCGTTCACTCACTAACTCAAATCGTGACTCATAGTGGAGTTCGGTAGCCGCCTGGGATGACTCAACAACCCTATTAAGATGCCCTAAACAAATGCTGGGTTTCATGAGAGCTGCAGCACACCGTGGCTAGCAGAATGCAATTAAATGCGGTCAAAAAACTCTAAACAATGTAAAGAACAACAACTCTCCCAATGCTCCCCCCCCCCCCCCCCACCGTACCCTCTGGGGTACACCCATACTGCTCGGGTGAGTCCGCTCATGCTAGCAGCCTGGAATGTTCGTTCCCTTTTAGACAATCCCAGGAGCAACCGACCGGAACGGAGGACGGCGCTAGTCGCTCGGGAACTGGCGCGCTACAAGTTGGACATTACTGCTCTCGGAAGACCCGATTCTCTGAGCAGGGTCAGTTGGAGGAGGTGGGTACCGGCTACACCTTCTTCTGGAGCGGCCGGCCACAGGCATAGCGACGCGACGCTGGTGTTGCGTCTTTGCCATCCGGAACGACATCGTGGGACGTCTGTCCTGTCTGCCACAGGGTATCAATGATCGCCTGATGAGCCTCCGCCTACCTCTTCGGGGAGACAAGTTTGCCACCATCATCAGCGCATACGCCCCCCAATGACGAGCTCTGATGCGGCGAAGGACAAAGTCTACAAGGACCTGCACGCCCTCCTGGCGACTGTGCCGAAAGTGGACAAGTTAATTGTCCTTGGTGACTTAAACGCCCGCGTTGGGACAGACCACGCTGCCTGGCAGGGAGTGCTGGGTCCCCACGGTCTCTGTGGCCGTAACGATAACAGCTTATTCTTCTTCAAACCTGTGCGAAACACCGTCTCCTGCTGACCAACACCAACTTCTGCCTTCCGACGCGGGAGAAAGCCACGTAGATGCACCCTCGATCGCGGCGCTGGCAGTTGCAGGACTATGTTCTTGTCCAGGTGGCGAGATCGACAGTATGTGCTGGTAACCAAGGCGATACGCGATGCCGATGGGTGGACGGATCACCGCTTCGTCAACTCTAAGATGAGGCTCCAAATTCAACCCCGACGAAGGCCACAAGGTGAGTGACCGCCAGGTCAGTTAACTACTCTTCTGTTAAATTTCCCTGCTCACTGTTTTGAGTTCAGCAACCAAACAACCCAGAAAATGGAGAACCTGCATGATCCAGATGATAACGCCACCGTGGAGACATGATGGGGTCAAATGCCGAACGTCTAACAGTCCACCGCCCTCGAAGTCCTCGGGGACGCACGCCGTCAATACCAGGATTGGTTTGACGACAATGACGCCGACATCAGCCACTTACTCGCGAAGAAGAATCTACTACACAAAGCCTACATGGACATTCGGACAGACGCCGTCAAAGCAGCCTTTTTCAGATGCCGCCGCCTTATACAGTAATGACTGCGGAAGATGCAGGACGCCTGGATGATCAGAAAGGCTGAGGAAATACAGGGGTATGCGGACCCCAATCAAAGCCATCAAGGTCATCTACGGACCCTGTATCAAGGGTACCGCACCGCTGCTCAGCTCTGACGGCATAACGCTTCGGACAGAGAAATGGCAAATTCTGAAGCGCTGGGCCGAGCAATTCATAAGTGTCCTTAACTGCTCACCAGCCATCTCCGATGCTGCCATCGACCGATTCCGTCAAGTGAACACGAACAATAACCTGGATCTGCCGACTTCCCTACCAGAAACCATATGGGCCGTGCAAAATATTTCCAGCGAAAAACCACCGGGATCCGACTCAATCTCATCGGAAATCTACAAGCACGGCGGGCCCCAGTTGACGGCGGAAATCACAACACTATTCCAGATGTTGTGCCAAGGACAAGTTCCTCAGGATTTCAAAGACGTGATCATCGTCCATCTCTAAAAGCGAAAGGGGAACCGGCCATTCTGAGATAACCACAGAAGCATCTCGTTGCTTAACATCGCGGAGAAGATCTTCGTCCGTATCCTTCTCGATCGGCAGAACGGTCACCTAGAGCAGGGACTGCTCCCGGAAAGCCCATGTGGCTTCCTACGACACCGCGGAACAACCGACATGAATTTCGCCGCTCGCCAGCCAAAAGAGAAGTGCCAGGAGATGCGAACTCACCTCTACACTACCCTCGTGGATCTGACGAAAGCCTTCGACACGGTGAATCACAACGGATTGAGGAAATTCATGCAGAAATTCGGCTGTCCTAAGCGGTCCACACACATGGTGTTTCAACTTCATGACGGGATGATGGCGCACGTCACTGACAGCGGCACGTTATCCGAAACATTCACAATGACCAGCAAAGTGAAGCATGGCTGCGTACTGGCCCCCACCCTCTTCAGTCTCATCTTCTCTGCTACGCTGATGGATATCTACCGTGATAAGTGCCCTGGGAGCAGCATCGCCTACAGAACTGACGGACACCTCAATAGTCGGCGTATTCAGGCCCAACGCACGTGTTTACGACTACAGTCCATGACTTACTCCTCGCGGACGACTGTGTCCTTAATACCGTGACGGAGGAGGACATGCAAGGGAGCATGGACCTCTTCGCCGCAGGCTGCACCAATTTCGGATTAACAATCAATACAGCCAAAACAGTGGTTATGCACCATCCGTCGCCCCAGTGCGGAATACATAGCTCCCCGAATCAATGTCAACGGTGCTCAACTCAAAAATGGGGTAACCTTTGCTTATCTGGGAAGCACGCTGTCACGCAACAGGAGAATTGACGACAAGGTTGTTCAACGGATCTCCAAAGCGATTTAGGCCTTCGGCCGGCTGCAGGCCTTCGTGTGGAATAGCCATGGTATTCATCGGAACACCAAACTGAAGATGTGCAAGGGCATCATATTGACGACACTCCTTTACGGAGCGGAGACCTGGAACGTCTACTCGAACCAAGCCAGGAAGCTGAATCGCTTTCATCTCAGCCACCTCCACAGAATACTGCAGCTGAGATTGCAAGACAGCATCCCGGACACGGAAGTCCTGGAGCGGATCGGAATCCTCAGCATCCACGCCATGCTGAGGCAATTGCAACTGCGATGGAGCGGCCACCTGATGAGAATGGACGACAATCGACTACCCAAACGACTTTTCTACGGAGATGTCGCTACGGGTAATCGCAAACAGGGAGGTAAAAACAACGCTGCAAGGACACTTTTAAAAAATATCTGAAGCAACTGTAAATCAACGCGACGACCAGAGAGGACCTTGCCCAGGACAGACAAGCATGGAGATTATCCGTGAAGACTAGTGCAGCAATCGATGAGGTTAACCGGATCGTCGCTGCTAAGGCCTAAAGGGCAGCTCGCAAGTCACAAGCACGCAGGATCAACACCGCCAAAGCCCATGCGCTGCCAACGTGCCCACGCTGTTAACGCATATTCCGCGCGCGAAGCGTCCTGGTCGAACATCTTCGAACTCAGTGCAACAACAGTCCCACAACATCAACTTCTGTCACACCTGCCTCAAACCCCTCGACAACGACCATCCCAACCACTGATAACAACTTCATCGATGCTCCGCAAACACGGACACCTTCCTCCAACCCCCACCACTTGCGACAATCAAGGCGACAAACACCACTTGCTCCACTCCCGCCACCTCAGCAGCCACCTCTGACCACCTGCCACCTGCTTCCTCCACTACCATTACCGTTCCCAGTACAAACGATGGGGGCTCGGAACTAACATGTCATCATTGCGATCGCACATTTACTTTCCACATCGGCCTGGTCGTTCAATTGCAAATCCATCGCACAGAGACTGGCGAACCGGTGCCTGGAGCAACAAGACACAGCAGAGACCGCCGCCTCCAATGCCCTAACTGCCCCCACGCATTCACTCACCCCATTGACCATTTCGGTCAAATGCGCATCCACGAAAGCGGAATCCACCACGATGCCAACCCATCTTGCGCACCCATTAACACTTCCTATAGTTCTCCTATGAGCACAACTACCAGTACCAGCAACAGAGCACCCTCAGACCCAGCACCTCCCAACCTATCTTGTCCTCATTGTCACCGCACATGCACATCACGCATCGGCCTGGTCAGTCACTTGCGAATGCATCGCAAAAAGACCGGTAAACCAGTGCCAAGAGCACCAACATACACCCACAGCACTCGACTCAACTGTCCGCACTGCCCACGCATATTCACACACCGCATGAACCTATAAGGTCAAATGCATGTCCATGAAAACCTGCGGTAGAACCCCGCCGGTTATACCACGACACTAAATCTCTCCCCATCAGCCTCTGCACCTCACATGATCACACGCAACACCACAAAAAACATGCGCTCAGTCTGCAAAACTGATTGAGTAGCAAGCATAATCCTCGGCTCCTTCTCCATGTGGCTCCTCTGCTTTGTGCGCGATTTGAGCTTCAGAATATCACGGGGCGATAAGCGCCATGGGTTGAAAGGTTGACAACTGACAATTACACTCAGACCTCGCAGTCAGTCAAGTGTGTGTTGTGTGGAGTGGCTGACTGGTGGTATGTGAGTCAGGTTGCGATGGCTCCTTCTTAACGTGACCTCTGGCTATCTCATGCATTTGAGATGTGAGCCGATGAACCCCCTGTTGTGTGAAATCATGGTACTTGTGTTCAAGAGGTAAGGTAATGTACGAAGTACACGTAGACGAGGTCACCAGCAGCTGCGCCCAGTTCCGCATCAGAAAACTGACCGGCTCGGACGATAGTCTGATTGTGGGGGTGGGGGATAGAGTGAGGTCGACGACTCAGCGCATTTTTCCTCACTATAAACAATCTGACGCGCTTGAAACTATTACGGTGCGCTAAAAGCCGTGGCTTGGAAGGTTGCCAACTGACGGGATAACTCGGATCGCGTGGTCAGCCCAGTGTGTGTTTAGTGTGGAGTGGCTGACTGGCGGACTGAGAGGCAAGCTGCAATGGCTCCTTCTTGATGTGGCCTTTATGACATTCCCAGTCCATGGGATCCGAGCCAGGTGTGGTGGCACGCTAAGGGGCGGCTCCGTCCGCGCCAGCCACCTGTGCCCTCTCCCATCTCCGGTCTTCTTGACTCTGTCATTACACCGGGCTCAGGTGGGAGCTGAAGAGAGAGTGTGGTAGATGCAGCGCAAGTCTGCTATCACTTAAAACTAATCCATACGCAAGTTATCGTCTCTGCACCACCCTTCTGTTGAGCATACAGTGGACATCGTCAGACTAGGACGGTTGAACTGTCGTGCGTGTGTGTGTGTGTGCGTGTCCCTAAACGGGTCGAGTGATAGATGCACTGGACCGACACGGTAGCCAAATCAGGGTTCGGCAGGCGTTATTATTCGGGGATGCGGCCCCATATAAAAATGTTAAACATGGGGGTGAGCATGCCGAACATGGGCATGCGTAGGTGCAGGCTCATGCCACACCCCACTCTCCAATTCCGTGGGAGATGCTTCATCTGTGCCCGACCCCGCCTCTGGTCTTCTTGACTATGTCTTAACACCAGGCACATTTGGGTAAGTTAAGAGAGCATGCGGTAGATGCAATGCAAGTTTACTATCACTTAAAACTAATTTCCGCACAAGTCACCGTCCCTGCCCCACCATCCTCTGGAGCGTACGGTGGACATCGTCGGACTACGACGGCCGAACTGACCTGTGTATCTCGCGCAGGTGAAGAATGCTCCTGTGGCCGCCGCTAACTGGTATCCAACGCTCACCTGTGGCTCCTCGAAGCTGGACTCTGCCCAGCGGCCACACGCCGGGCAACCACCACGACCGGCGGGCTAAACCAGGTGAGGGAACCCAGTGTTGTGTGTCTCCACACCCGGTACGTCTGCTCCCTTCCCTCTGCCCTTCCCCCTATCCTCTCCTCCCTGCCACCTTATCAACCCCCTTCCCTGACCTTCACCCCTGTCCCCTCCTCTCGCCTCCCCTCTTTTTCCTCCTTCTCGCTTTCCCCCTCTCTCTCCCCAACCCTTCCCTCACCCCCCACGGTCGAAAAAGTCCTACGGCGAGGGCGACATGCAATCACGTAGGCGGCCGAGACGAATCGATTGTTTTCTCACTAACCCAAATTGTGACCGATAGTGGAGTTGGGGAGCCGCCTGGGATGACTAAGCAGCCCTATTTAGGGACAGCACTGCTTACCCCCCAACCAAAGGAGGGGGCTAGAAAAGATGCCCTAAAGAAATGCTGGGCCTCACGATAGCTGCAGCGGACCATGGCTCACAGACTGCAATTTAATGCGGTCGAAAAACTCCTCTCCCGATCCCCCACACCGTAACCTTCGAGGTAAACCCCGGGCATCTGAAGAAAACTTTTGACACGGTGAATTGCGACGGACTGTGTAAGATCATGCACAAATTCGGCTGTCCCGAGATTCACTCACATGGTGTGTCAACTCTACGATGGCATGATGGCGCGCGTTACGGACAACGGAACCATCTCTGAGGCCTTCGAAGTAACTAACGGAGTGAAGCAGGATTGCGTCCTCGCGCCTACTCTATTCAGTCTCATGTTATCTGCCCCGCTAATGGACGCCTACCGTTACGAACGCCCTGTGATCCGCATCACCTAGCAAATTGACGGCTGACTCCTCAACCACAAAGCGGATGCATGCCCACTCGCGTTTCTTCACAGCCATCATCCACGAACTTCTCTTCGCTGACGACTACGCACTCAATGCAACGACAGAAGGGGACGTGCAGAGGATCATGGATCTCTTCGCTACCGTCTGCGACAACTTCTGACTGCGCATCAACACGGAGAAAACGGGGGTCATGCATCAGCCGCCGCTCAATACCCCCTTCAACGCTATCACCTTGCCAACGCTGCTGTATGGAGTGAAGACTTGGACCTAAAGCAAGTGCGGAAGCTCAACCACTTTCACCTCAGCTGCCTCTGCAGAATACTAAAGATGAGATGGCAAGATAGGATCCCGGACACAAAACTGCTGGAAATGAACAGACCTTTCCAGCATCTACGCCCAGCTGGAAACCACTACAACTGCGCTGGAGCCGCCACCATGTGAGGATTGACGACGAACGACTACCCAAACGACTCTTATACGGAAATGTCGCCATGTGTTCTGGTCGATAAAGGGGCTCAAGTTCGGAGCTGCTAGGACACTCTGAAGACTTCCCTGAAGCAACTGCATGTCAACCCGGCAAACTGGGAGAACCTGACCCGGAAAAGACCGGCCTGGAGGAAGACAGTGAAGACCGGGGCAGCAATCTACGAAGCCAACAGGAGCACCGCTGCCAAGGCCAAAAGGGCGGCATGAAGGCACCAGCGTCCTAGACCCACACCGGGAACGCCCAAGCCCTCCTAACATGCCCGCACTGTCAACGCACCTTTCCGCGCGCGAATCGGCCTTTTCGGACATCTTATGACGCAATGCAACAACAATCCGACAACTCCAACCCTCCTTCAGACCCCCTCCCACGGTCACTCCTTGCACCAGTTCCCCCATTCCCACCATCATTGCGACCAGATAGCAATACTCAACACATGTAACCTCCATCACTACTACAACAACCACCTCCAGAGATTGGGGCTCGGTCCTAAACGGTGCTTATTGCGACCGCACATTCACCTCACGCATCGGCCTGGTTGATCACTTTGCGAATCGATCGCACAGAGACTGGGAACCAGTGCCTGGAGCACCGAACCAAAACAGAGATCACCGCATCCACTGCCTTCACTCACCGCGTTGGGCTATTCGGTCACATGCGCATCCATGAAAGCGGAATTCATCGCAGTCGACAACATCGACACACCGTGCACACCCTCCACCTCTGCAAATCTCACCCCCACTGCCATCCCCACTACCAAGAAAGACAAACTCCCCAAAATTCCCGATTTCTCCTGCCCACACTGCGCCCACAATTTCACCTCACGCATCGGCCTGATCGGTCACCTGCGAATCCATCGCACGGAGGCTGGTGAAACAGTACCTGGGGTTCGGACATACAGTCAGCACACCCGCCTCCACTGCCCTCACTGTTCCCGAACCTTTACACACCACATGGGCCTATTAGAACACCTGTGCCTCCACGACGAGCTGCGGTAAACCACCAGAGGCTAAACCACATAAGTACACACTACCTCCATCGATACATAAACAACACCCTTACCAGCAAAATGTACCTGAGAATAAAACGGTGTCCTAGAAACCGTGGCATGTGAGGCTCCCAATCTGAAGCTTACACCAGACCACGCCATCGGCCTAGTGTATGTGCTGCGTGTGTTGAGTGGCTGAACAGTGGACTGAGAGTCAGGCTGCGATGGCTCCTTCTTAATGTGGCCTTTATGGCACTTCCATTCAGTTGGAATTCGAGCCGCCCAACTGAGAGCTAGCCGTTCTTGTTTGGTGTTGGACCAGTGTGTGGGCCTGCGCCCTCTCCCATCTCCGGTCTTCTTGACTCTGTCTTTACACCGGGTTCAGGAGGGGGAGTGAAACAGAGAGTGAGGCAATGCATCGCAAGTCTACTCTCACTAAAATCCAGCGCGATTCACCGTCCCTGCACAGCATACGGTGGACATTGTCGAACACGACGGTCGAACTGACGTATGTGGGTATAAAATATACTACTTTTTCCCAACAGACTAAAAATAAAGCGAACGGCAGAACCCCATAAAGAACTAATTTTCAGGCACAGAAGACTAACGAGAAAAATGTACCGAAGGTTGTCCTTGTAGGGGTCGGAGTCTGCAGAGCTCGTCCTAAGAGCCAACTCCAACAGAGATTCCAGATGCTGAACTGATATTACTAAAATGAGAAATAACAAGATCGAAGTCAAGTCCGAAAAAAGGCGCATCAGGCTGAAAAGTGTACAAACTCACTCGAGCTTGGTTTGCGCAATTCACTGGCAGCCGCGTCCATAAAATGGACAATAAAGTCGGCTTGATCGAGTAGGAAATAACGCTTGACAGATCTAAAATAGATAAAATATGTCATTTGGTTTACCTTTCGCTAGAGAGCGAGGAATAAAATTAAACGAAAAAAAGCGTGCGTATGTGAGAGGACGGTAAATATGAGGCGAATATTCGAATTGCATGTTTACAAGTAGGGGAGAATGCTGCTTGATCACCGGCTGTGTAGTGTATCGCTCCCCATGTGCAAGCTGTCCTTGTAACTACAAAGGTCACACTGAACGTATGCTCGCATTGTGCATACACGAGTGCAACGGGTGACGGATTATCACAAGTGGAGGCCCATATCTACGAAACAGGTCAAGAGTTTAAGTTCGCATCCACGGAGCTAATCGTCTACGCTAGAAGCAAGACATATCACGAGTGTATTAAAGTCTGAGCCTTCGGTAGGAATGAAGTTAAAAGATGTATCGATCTAACTCTGGCATACAGAACCCCGCGCAGTCACGTCCGGACTGGCGTCACTGAAGTTTGGTTGGTTCCCATCTCCTGTAATTTTTGTTTGTTTCGGTGCCACTTTTATCTCTGAAGATGGACTCCTTTAAGATTTCGAAAGCTTAGATGAAGAAAGAAATGGTTCCGGCGAGAGAAGAGCCTTCTTTTCTATAATCACCACTACCACCATCAATACCATCACCAGGTGGGAGCCCGGCGCAGGACAACGCGGGTGTAGATGCCGATCATTCTGACGGAATGAACTGAAACGGACTACCAGCGACAAGACGCAGGCAGAAATGACTTCATGCTTGAGAGGAGGCTATGCCTGACGAAGTTCTCAGTTCACGTGATGGGACGGATAACAGATTCATCTATAGTGGGTGGATTTTTTTATTTGTTCACTTGTTTCCTTCCACCCACCGAAGACATTGCCGTCAGGAGCCAGTGAGGCACAGGAATTTGCCTTCAAACGGCAACGCTTTTGACTGCTTGAGAAACTCTGTACCCAAATTCCCAAGTAAAATCTAGAGAATACAACATTGGGTGCAAATAAAAGTTATTTACTGGGGAGTAATCAACAATGCCTGATAAATTTTACTGACGAAGATAAGAGGACAAGGAAAGGCCACCTCTGATTCAGTACTCGTCGTCAGCCAGGTAGGCACAATCGCAGACGGAGTAAATCTTCGATAGGGATTCCAGTTAGGTTTTTATCGAGAATTTGAGCAAACCTCCTTGCGAGTCTAGCCATGGGTCCGCGTCCTGTCGGCTGCGATCCGAAACACTCAAGGTTACATGGAAGTAGTGTCCACCAATCTGCTCGGATTGTAGGACGGGATGAGGGTGACTCCGCGTATTCCCAAACTATTGAATTATTCTACATTCTAACTACCAGAACCTAGTCATTCTGGTATTTTGGTGATATTTAGTCCTTTTGGCTTCGACGTATTCGATCTTTAAGGTTCTTTTCACTCCTCGGAACGTAAGCTTGCGTTCGCAAGAGGATTGCAACGAACTCCAACAGCATCTTACAAAGAAACGGTCTGATTTTCTGACTGGTTTTAAGGTCAAAAAAGGACACACTGGGAACCCGATGTCTTTAGAAGGCACAAATTTCCTTTACGAAAAAAAGCATTACCCTTATATACCAGATGATGTGTTTAAGATGGCATGTGCTCGCCATATTTTTTGTACTTTAAGGTCACCACTCAGTCTGTTAACGTGTGAAACATTTCATTCCTTCGACTTCCACAATCAGAAAATAAAACAAAATCATATTCGCCCGGGTTAACCGTACGTTAAACATTGTAAAAGCGAGAAACCGTCACGTAGCCTTGTGCATATCATTTTGGAAAACGTCGCTGAACATCGAGAAGTTCACTGATGCAGCTGTAATTTTACAAATTAAGTTTGTTTGTTGCACACTAGTGTTTTCGTGATTAAGGTTTTTTTCCGGGAAATTTTCTTTCGAATAAAGTTAACGTTAATTTCAACAATTCTGTGTCGTCATCTGCCTCAAGGTCGTATCTTGATGTATGAAGGGTGGCTTCTGAAGCATGTGGGAGACTTCTATGTGAATATGGAGAGAAACCATAAAAAAAGCATCTGAATGAGCGAAACTCCCACAAACATTTCAGGCAGATGCAGAAACTCGACGAAACACTAGCCTGAGCTGGTAGGCAGTACTGCATTGAGGTACCATGGGATGAAATCCCTGAAGAAAATAAAAGTGATATAGACATGGCAACGCCGATGATTAAGACGCGTTCTCGCGAAAATCAATGAATTTCCACCAACGAAGCAAGTCATTCTATAAGCAATACTCACTTTAGTATGCCCTTGAGGTCCTTTTGTTTGATAATAAGTTGAAGCAAACTTTTGCTAGCAAACGCGTGGGCTCGATCGATTTGATTCATGAAATTTTGATCAGTTTCGGAAAAATTGATCTCCTCCGGGTCGCAAAACTTGATAGAATTATCTAAAAAAGATAAAAAGACTTGGCTGATGGTTACCCTGTTACTGAAGAGTCGAGAAATACGGAGCAACCCCGCAATGTTAGAAATCGCAGTTAAATCACAACCATCTCCAGTGGGACTTACCACACTGTTGCACGACATTCAGGTACTTTCCCGTTTTAAGAATCTTCTCTGCGCGCGCGCCTCCAGGAAGGCCGGCAATTGTGTCCGCACGATCGTATAGTTTTGATCCCAAAAGAAGGCACAGTCGATGTAATCCTGTGCAGCGGCTATATGAGAAGGAAGTCTTTCACCACTTCTCATTTCTTTCGAAAGTGCTGCATCAGCAGCAGCCGCGATGAAAAACTCGCCATAGGGGTCACATATTACCCCACGATAGATCCACTTTTTGAGCATCTCGAAGAAGGGCGCGCAAGCTGAGCGCATAAGGAAGACCATGCAGTCGTGCACCTGGTCAAGGCTTGCGGTGGAACGAAGACTTTCGTGAATAAGAGAGAGGGCGGCACCGCCAGTGCAACCACCCGTGCTTATGTTGGTGACTAGGCGATCCACGTGCGTGAACAGATAACCAGTTTCCTGGACGAGTGACAAAGGTTTAAATTTAGTGAAAAATAAGCACATGACTATAAAGTTGAGGAGGCCGTGCATATGAGCGTACCTGAAGGAGGAAGAGCAACCTGGAGATGCCCAGCTGGTTCATGCTGTACTGGCGTTCTAGCTGACAGAGGAGGACCCAGTAATCACGAAGAAAGCACTCAATGCCTTCACAGAGGGCTTGAATGACCAGACCATACTCAAAACAAGATCTTTCTAGAAATTAAAGGTCAACAACTATGTAATCAATGAAAGAAACCAGAATACATCTAAGGTAAAAAGGGTCTGAGGACCCTCCTCGAGAATCAAAGTTCTAAATGCGCAGAGCTGCTGGAATAAAATTTATGTAAGCCCATTGAGCAGCTGACAGGAGAACCCACAAACTGAAATTTGCTCTCATTTACTAGCAAGACAAAGCCAAAATACAGCATAGGCCGAGATGGTTTTCACTATAATTTAGGTAATTACGGAAGGCCATTTTTGAGCTGTAAATTGTTCCTGTCAGCATAAACGACCCTCGGCAGGTCTAACCAACAGTTTGGCAATCCACCGTGTAGCCCACGGCTTGGGTGCAGCACCGGGAACTGGTTTATTGTGATAGAAGACTAGTGCAGCATTTAAAACACTCATTCGTATCTCACGCACTAGACGTTGATATCAAGATGACAGGAGGTCGGTTCAAACACAGTGACTAACAATGTTAAAAAGCCCGCTTATGTTTAAATCCCCACAGATACCTGCAAGGAACCAACGTCGAGGCACAGTCGGCAAACGGTCAAAGCTGTGAATGAGGTGAAGCTTCGAGCAAGTCTAAATGGGTAACATTCATGAGGCTATATTCGTCTTCAATTGAGGGAGCGCAAACAGAAAGCAGTTTTGGTGCACTAATAAACGCCAAATACAGTGCACCAAGAGAAGGTCACTAATTAAACATATGAGGGAATTCTTGTGAATGCGAAAATAGGAGCTTACGTCGCATAGCAATAGACGTGAATCCTCAAAAGGCTAATCGAAACTTTAATAATTTAGCATTCAACAGTAAACAATAGGTACGGATCGGTTTTCTATAACGCCAATGCTAGAATTTGAGTGGGGAGGGGTGACGAACTAGACTCACATATTGGACAAGAACAGGTTCAACGTAAAAAGTGCGGCCACGATTCGTGGACGTCAGACAGCCGTGTGCTGACTAGACGTCTGCAAGTGCAACATGGATGTTATAAAAACACATCGTTTGGCTCGATAGGATGTCTTAGGATAGCAATGGTGTATGGATACCAAGTACACAAGGCGTACATGCGTGATCCTTTGATAGGAAATCAGGAGCAACAATCCTATTGGCAGGGAAGACATGAGGTAAAAGTAATAGAATGAAAAACATACTACCACCAGACACGCATCTCGGGTAAATGCTGCATTCTGTTAGCATTTGTACCCAAAATTAGAACCATTGTTGACTACGTCTAAGGAATAAACAGAGTCCGATAAGAGGGACTTTTGAAATCACAAAATTTAGATCATTGTCAAAATAACAAAAAACAGCTAACAATAAATCGCAACGGTATACCGCGAGGTGGAATGTAAGTTTAGGCATCAGAAATGGCTTCTTAATATATTTCTGTTAAATAATTACATTCAAGCCTTCTTAAAGAGGTGTGCAGGAATAAGAAAAGTGCATAAGATCTCACCTTCAACAAAACGAACAATGGTGGAATAATGGGAGCAGAGCGGAAGGATCTTTTTCACAGTGTCCATCAGGGAAGGATCTGTAAGGAATGATGTAAGACTTAAGTGTGGTGTGTTTAATGAATTTCTAGTTAAGGATCGATAACAATATAGTGATTAGGAGACGTTAAAATTTGATTTTGTGGCAAAAACGGATTATACAGACGACAGAAGAAAAATCCGTCTAAGTCCCAATCTATTTACCAGTAATTTCTACATATTAACTAATGGCTCTGGGTTTTATCCTTTTTATTAGTACTAAAACGCCCATTTTGCCTACTTAAAAAGTTGTTTTGGGAGACAATGTTAGCAGAAGTTATAAAATTCGCTAAAACAAAAGGGTGCTAAACTTGACACTAGTTCGTACTCCTTCCCGAAGATAAAAACCAACTGATCGTTGGTCACTCACACAAACGCGTACGAAATGGAGGCGAAAAAGTATTTTATCATAACCAGTGTATCTGAATGCATTGCACGCCACTCCAGGTCTTCGCTGTAGCTTGGTACTGTGATACTTCTACTAGACTTTTGTCACATACAGAAACGTCAAGATGTAGAACACGGTCTGGGCAAATCCGACTATGAAGGAGCTGCCAAGTTCAAAGGTTGGAAAAGTGCCTGTCCACGCAACTCCTTAGACGGCGACGTCGCTGTGGGTGCTCGCTGATAAGGCGGAAAAATTACAATGCATAGGCATCCTAAATCAACCCGGAGATATGGAAGGACTTCAATCTATAAACATAGTTACAGTCGTCGTGAGTGCAGGATATTCCATAAATTATACCAGATGGTATATTTTGAGAGAATATACTCGAGTTGCATCACGGGCTAACGAATTTTGGTTTCAATTATAAGCGCAATTCTGACCTTCAGATAATTTGAGTCGGGCTTACCTGTATACCCTGTACGAAAGAGCATGAAAACTTTGCAATGATTTTGTCAGGTCTTTCTCGTATCTGTTATTAGAATGGAGACGAATGAGTGTCGAAAAAGTAGTGCAAATAGAACCTTTACCGGAACAAGGTTTTTGGCACATTATATGAGTGTTGTGTCTCAGTTCCACATCACCTTAAATAGGTGTTTCTTACTGTTTTTGTTAAAATGTCGGCATCAACTGCAGCTAGTTTCGTTGATGGTTCCAAAAGGATGGTTATTCAAATAAAACTGTGAAGTAGGGTAAAACCTGAACTGGAACTCACGCATTTTCTCATCAATAGCAAAGTTTCGAACACTCCGAAAATCCTTGAGTGGTAAAGCCTTTATATAAGCACCATCATTACCCTAAAAGGAAAAAAAGACTAAGGGTAACAAGAGGTGGGAAAAACTTATTTTTGGGTAAAATTTGATGGTTAAAAAATAAGAAAATCCAACAGCTTTTATAAAAAGAAAGTAGAAAAATATCCCGAATTAACTAAGAAAAAATGATCGCCAGCGGAATCGAAGGGCTCGTAATGTGAGAAGGCAAAATGCACGATTGTGAAACAGGAAGATCCATTAAAATTAACTAGTTTGTGATAAACGAAAGATGCTCATTCGGAAAGAATGTACGACGATGCATATTTTGCTTTTAAACTGTTATAAACGTCAGATAGCTCGTTGGTAAAACATAAGTACATACAGGGAGGGAACCAAAAGACGTACCTGCAGGCACGCTAGTATGTCCTGTACAATCAAACTTTCTTGTGCGTTAAGTGGCAGGGTTTCCAAAGGAAGTACCGATGGTTGCTAAAAAGACACCTGCATAAGAATCAAAACTAAAACACATTTCAAGCATAAGAAAGCGAATCTAGGACCCTGCGGTACATCGCAGTTCAAACAGTCATTTAATACAATTAACCAAATAACAATTTTGGTGAACGGTGATTAGCGTCACTGGTGCATAAATATCTAGAAGGACGAAACGCAGCAGCTTACCTTCGCGGTGAGAATCTCACTCGGAAAGTAGTCAAGAGAGAGGTACGGACGCTCGTAGATCCACTGCGGCAGCAGATTCAGAGGTTGCTTGGACCGCTTTTTAGACAATTCGGGATCCACACTGGCCAACGCCTGTAAACGTTCAAGGCAGCTTTCCTGAGCATTTAGATCACCATCTTCCATTCTATAAGTAGGGTAGTATGTATTTTCCTCGTCGGAGGTATTCGCTTCGTGCTGAGGTTCAGCCGAAATATTGTGTGAATTGTCCTGACTGCGAATAAGACGTTGCAGCTGATCGACATCCTGATTTTGTTGAATGAAAAACGCAGTTATTAGAGTTTAATGGTACGGAATAAAATTTGCGAAAATTGATTTCGTGCAGACGTTAGCACGCAGAGGCATCGTCAGAGATGCAATGCATGAAAAAGCCGGAAAACACACAATTCAACTATACTACACGCAGTGTGTGAACTTCGAAAAGTTCGGAAACACTGATAACGCAAACAAAGATAGTTATTGCAGAGAAAGAAAGGGAAAGACATGGAGGAAAAGCTAAATCAAATTATAATTTAGGAAAATAGCACGTAAAGACAACTCACGTCATGTTCTGATTGATATAGCAAAGGATTCCCGTTTTTGGAGGCTCTGTTTGTGTTAATGGCGTTAAACAAACCTGCGTCCCATTTGATTTTCGCCAGAAGATAGACAAACGGGTCTAGTTCTCGAATACTACAGGTATTGAATGCGAAAAACGGCGTACTTGCGAAGTTTCAGCTCATTATACTTCGTCAGGAATGCCTCAGAATTCGGATTGTTATCTAAGATGACTTGTTTTGCTTTATCAATATTGAGCTACAGCGAATAGTCGGTACAAATAAATAAACCTGTGAAGAGACATGTGGGTTTATGTGTTTTTCCAACTGCTCTGCAAACAAGAGCACCTGAGAGTCACTAACTGGTTGCCCACTAAAGAAGTTAAAAATAATTGACATATACTAAATTCTCCGATAAAGTTCGTCTACATGATGACTTATGGTATTTTTGACATGGTCCATTGGGAAAACAAGCACTAACAGGCCTACGATTGGATAAAACTCTAATTTTTAAAATGTCGTTTGAAACTCCAGTGAATTCAAATTATTTGGTATAATCGATAATTAAAGAGAACAGCACACAATCTCAGAAAGTAGGTAGTAATCTGATATCTCTACCTAAGGCACCAAAGTTTCAATTTTATGATGTTGTCATTCCTGTGTTATAGGCACGAACACTGATCGCATTTAGGGACACACAAATCGCGTAGTGACTTGAGGCTCAATCTGTAGGCCCCATACTAATTTCTATTTATTTTGGTACTTGTTTTCGGACATCGACTCGTTGTTCGCTTACAAACAAGAAGCTGTAGTCCAGTGACAAACCTTTGGTTAGTTGTGACCGAAGAGGACTCAGCAGGATCCAAGTAATGATCTTAGCTCAAGTAAAAGTTAAGTGTACTGGCGAAATCAAAAGTACAGTTTCTCGTTTAATAAATTCTGTAGAATATGCTAAAAAAGGGAAAGCACTACAATTTTCAATATTAATACATACTACATTGCGTGTTAAGGAGAGAATGCTGAGGGCGGATATTTATTTATTTATTTTTTATTTATTGCCAGTTTACAGGCAAAGTCAAAATAATAAACAGTAGAGGGTCAAGCTGACAGTGAAAAAAATCTCCTGATCGTTGTTTCAGGTGTTTTCAGGAGAAAAAACTGCAGCTTTTGAGTAATTAAAGTTCTGGACAGGGACGCATTAACACAGGTGCCCGGTGAAGAACCTCTCCATTCAGTGTTACCGATCAGGTATTCTGCACCAGCAGGTATGTCGGCGAGCATTTGTTCGGTGTCGACTGAGAAATAAGCCGATTGAGGTCTGCAGAGCCAGCAATATTGCCCTCAACATGAAGACCGGCACAGGATTCAGAACCGTGAACGTCATCAGAACCGAAGAGAGCTTCCACAGAGTCAGTACCCAAACGTTTTGGAAGGTGTCCTAAATGTAGAAAACTAGTGACAGTTCGCGTAAACAAGGGATAGCTTTGCTGAATTTTGATACTTCTAGGTAGCTTATTCCAGATTGCTATAGCGTTTACCGAAAACAACTGTCGGTATCTAACTGTGCGTGCCAAAGGAAGAAATAAAAATACATCTCGATGACTGGTTCGCCGAGAGTGTTCGAGGTGCCTCAGAGATGTAAGGGGGTTAAATGTACGACTGTTTAGAAGTTTAAACAGTAAAAATAGTCCCCTCTGTAATCTGCGAAGCCACAGCGGGTCAAGGCTTGTTAGCTCACAGCGTTGTTGGTAGGACAGGTTTCGGTGATCTGAATAGAAAACTCTTTTTGTAAAGAAGTGCTGGACTGATTCTATCTTCTTTCGTTCACCAGCGTGCAGAAGACTAAATAGAAACGAGCAGTATTCCAGACTAGGCCTGACATACATTTTATAGAGGCTGATTCTAATGTTGACGGTTTTAAAATTTCTGAGAATAAACCCAGTAGTTTGGCGTGCTTTCGAGACAATCAGGGCGCAGTGCTCTGACAGATTAAAACTACTAGAATATGATATGCCCAGATCCTTTATAACTCCGGGCACATTTAGATCGTGACCGTCTATGCTTAGGTGGGGCTGATGGTTGTCGCCAATAACCATAACGGAGCACTTTTGCCAAGAAAGTGAGAGGCGCCATGTGCGACACCACTGAGCGAAGGCCTGAAGATCCTTTTTTAAGAGCTCAAGCACGATGTTGCGATCAAGCGGTTTATATCGATAGGCAACTTTTTAATCGTCAGCGTACAGAAAGGGCCTACCATACTGAAAACAATCAGGAACATAGTTGACAAAGAGGCAAAATAGAAGCGGGCCGAGCACGCTGCCCTAAATAACTCCGCTCCTCACATGCGTGGGGTTGGAGATAACATCAGAAATTTTAACTGTTGTGCGCGAGCATTCAAACAGGAAAATATTAAGTTCAGAATCTTGTTACCTATGCCGAAGCAGGCAAGTTGCATTAGTAGGAGATCATGGTCAACAAGATCAACAGCCTTCGTGAAATCGAAATATCATCATTTGGTAACCTGTATTCAGCAGACTGTGGAATTAGGGATAGAAGTTGGGTCAATGCATGAAATTAAGTCAGTGTTATGCAACAGCGTCTCCATCATGATAAGAATGATTCACTCGTACGTTCAGGTCAGAGCTCCTTCGCAATTCGCATTTATATTTCATTTGATTAACAACTTCAAGTGGTCAATATTGATTAATATCGTTTCCTGCACAACCATTCACTGTTTGAGTGGTGGCTTCTCCAATAAAACAGCAAAATCCCACAAATTTTTCTTTAATGATTGAGTTTGGCCAGCAGCTTGTGAGTTTTTAATTACTTCAGGACTTCAACTTGCGGAGTCATACTTATGGCTGAATTTTCTTTGAAAATATTTCCAAAAGCAAACTTCTGATTGGGACCCAAAATTTCCACGTCGGTCGTTCCCAAAAATTACAGTTATGGATAGCGGTGTCCCACAAGGTTCAGTGTTCAGAATGACCCTCATTTTCTTGTTCAATAATGGTTGTGTACGTGAATTGGACTGTGATTGCGTCACGCTTTCAGATAATATTTACATCTGGAAACTCATCCACAATGCTACAGAGTAAGCCGAATTTCAAGAAAATCTTTGCCAGTTGGACGAGTGGCACCGCAGCTTCTCCTTGTCCTTCAACTCAAACAACATGAAGATCTTAATCCATTTTGCCATTCATATATCAAAAGAGCACAGAAAGCCCAATGTGAATAAAACTTCGAAGGGACTTCTCAACAGGAATCCAGACACCGATGAGGCGTTTGAAGCTGCGCGTTCCAGTCAACTGGAGTCCAAATAAATTCTGGTCGTACTTTAATCGTAGACAACCACCTTATCCATAATTACTATACGCGTTCATTTACCAAGAACGTTCAAACGAACAAACTGAATGTTTTTTGGTGTAACTTCCGAAGTGTGCACACCCAGACCGTCGTCAAACTCTACTGTTGCGAATAAAACCAAGGATCTTCAATGCCAGGATTACTGCGCAACCAAAAATAACACAGACTTAATCAGTGGGGGTAGCTTAATCAGGCATTTTTCAGAGAACGTGCTGCCTTTCTTGGGCACGTAATCACTGCGATAATGACAGACTCGCCAGATAGATGGCAATGCCTGATAATTCAGGGGGCATTCGAATCCATAACCTGTTCTTCCAAAGAGCGAGTCATGGCAGACCAACAGATATATAGACTTGGAAAGCGCTCAGTCGATACGTTAGAGCATCCATGACCCAAGCACTGAATATAGTGTTAAGTTATCACTCACAAATCAGACATATTATTTCACGAAAAATAAGAATCAAAAATACCTGCTGCAGGGTTCATTTTCAACTGGACTACATATCGACAGAGATAATAAAACGCTGGCAAGTAGTTGTTGAATTGAGATAAAGACTACAGAATGGGGAGAAGAATCTCGTGATCTACAATGACCAGATAATGCAGCGACCTCCAATTTGCTTGACGGAGCCAATTCGAATTGAGGCACAGGTTGCTCCCTAGATGGAGGTTCAAGCTTTTGTATATTGTGTATTTATAAGGGTTGCAGGCAATGCCGAAGAGGACCCTATTAATGAAGAAAAACTTCTGAATATTTAAATTCATTATGAAATTTTTAGGCATCTTTTTATGTGTTCGAGTGAAAACCCAACACCATTTAAAAACAAATTTTTGAACTTCAATGCGTAGCAGTGCGAAAGGAGAGTAGAACCAGAAAGATTATCAAGGCTGATTATAAGCAGTCATGTCGTGCGAGTCACTATTTGTAAAGTAGTATAGCATCAAGCTTTCTTTGAAAATTAAAACTTGTGTCGGTGTTAACCGTCTCACTTTATATTGAGTTCTATGGTCATATCACTCGATAGCTTAAGAAAATATTTTGTATAATGTTCATATTTCAGGGTTATGTGCGTAGTACTTTATGACACTATGTGTGCGAAATGGAAATCATAAATGCAATTAAATACAATTTACATAAAATATACTCATGCATAAGGTTTTCGGAAACATTTAACCTCAAAGTTGTAGTGGTACGGTATATATATATTGAAATCATGAAGTAAAGCTAATGGCTGGCCGAAGATAGTTCTGCAGTAAGAATTATCGGTTATCAAAACTTAGGCGGTCTAACTGCCGTTTGAACATGTCCACGGTAGCTCACCTCATTATTTCGCTTGGAAGTCAGTTCAATGGTCAAATCACTTAATTAAGTATATTTTTTCAGTATATATAAGGGAGATAGACAGAGCCTTTGAAAACCCTATTTACAGATAGACGCTAGCAAAACAAGCAAATGTTACATTGCGATAGTCGTTTTAGTATATCGATCATTGCTGTCGACTAAATATATGTTCATCAAGTAAAAATGCATCAAGTCTTCTTTTAAACATTTCAACGCTTTCGGCCTGAACAACCGAAGCTGGCAGTTTGTTCCATTCTTCAATCACCCGTTGGGAAAAGAAGTTGGCCCGCACTTCAAGTTTGGCGTGTTTTCTTTTCAGTTTGTATGGGTGTCCTCGGAGACTTGTCATGTTTGCCAATTCAAAAAAGATGGCCATCTGAAGAGCACAATCAACTCCTCTGACCAGTTTGAGGACTAAGATCATATCCCCTCTGTATTGCCTATAAGAGAGAGGAAATATTTTAACTCTTTCTAGGCGGCCCTCATAGGGTAGGCATTCCAATCCGCTGACTAGTTTCGTTGCCCTCCGTTGAACTTTCTCCAGCAGAGCGTAGTCATCTTTCGTCCAAGGGCGCCACGCATGAACGCAATATTCAAACACCGGCCGGATAAATGTTCCAAACACGCGCCCAAAAAAAGCTCTCCGTCAAAATTAACGAAGGACCTCCTGATTGCGCCTTAGATACACATAGCTTTTCTTTGCGATATTCGCACAGTGCGACGATGGTTTGAGAGTTGGTGTCATCCATATACCCAAGTCCTTTAGAATGTTTACCTCCTGGAGTTGGTGACCACTGATGGAGTACTGGTATTCAAATCTAATCAGCCTTCTGGAACTAGACCGCAGTCGGATTATTTGGCATTTGTTAAGATTAAGGTTCAGCAGCCACTCATCACACCATGTTTGCAAGCGATCTAAGTTTTGTTGTAATTTCTGCGCATCCTCCGGTTTTTCAATCGAGTTCCATAACTTCAAATCGTCAGCGAACATTACCTTCTCGCATGTCAGACAATCAAGGCAGTCGTTCACGTATATCAGAAACAAAATGGGACTCAGAACGTTGCCCTGTGGAACTCCACTGTGAACGGTTTCACAGTGAGACTTGGCGTCTCCAATACAAACACGCTGGCACCTGTCTGTGAGAAAGTCGGCCAACCATTTGAGTAGGTTGCCAGTCACACCCATTTGACGGAGCTTAAAGATCAGACGTTTGAGTGGAACCCTGTCAAAGGCTTTGCTAAAGTCAATGTAGACCGCATCGACTGACAAACCAATTTCTAATGATTTTGTCCAACTTTCCATGGATGTGAGCAGGTTTGTGAGGCAGGATCGACCACTTCGAAATCCATGTTGATATGAACTTAGCAAGTTATTCTCTTCAAGATGCCTCATCAGTTCCGTTTTGATTATCTTCTCCATCATTTTGCAACAGATACTTGTGAGGCTGACTGGTCGGAAACTGTTTGGTGATGTCCTCTCTCCTCCTTTATAGATGGGGGTTATGTTGGCTATCTTCCACTCGGTAGACAGAGCCCTCGCCTCCATCGAACTTTCAAATATCTTGGAGAGCGGAGAGGCCAGCTGGTCTGTGAGTTCATTGAGAACTTTTGCGGAAATACCATCTGGGCCAGGTGATCTAGTGGGCTGTAGCTGTTTCAGAGTTTTATCTTACTGTGTCCATTGGGAACGACACCGTGCTTATTTTTGTTTGTAGATGTGGCAGTACTGTAGTATTGGTCCTCGTCAAAAAGGTGGTTCCTCGGTATACACGGACATAAAGAAATTGGAAAAAGAGGCTGGTCTTATCAGAGTTATCAGTTAACCTGTTTCCCTGATTGTCTTTAAGACAAGGAATGCAGTCGCGATTTCGTTTTTGCCTTATTAACGTAAGCATAAAACCTTTTTTGAATTTCTTGGTATGTCATTGACTATTTCTGACTCAAAGGCTGATCTTTCTATTCTCAGAAGATTCCGACACCGATTTCGTTGTTTCTTAAAAGCGAAAAAATGTTCGGGTTGTTGATATCTGGCATATGTTCTCCACAGTCTTCTTTTCTTCTTGAGATTCCTTTTTATTTCCGATGTCACCCACTCGGGTCGGGAGACGCACGATCGCCTTTTAAGTGGGCAGAATTTCTTTACCAACTGCTGAATCAATTTAATAATGAAGAACCAGGCAGCATTTGGGTCAGGTACATGTGCAGGGCTCCAGTCTATCCCATTCAGTAATTCTTTCATTTTGGGATAATCCCCTTTCTATACATTTCTCTCCCTAACTGCACGACGTTTGGGTACAGAAAAATGACTATACTCCCAAGCAAGAACACAATGATCACTTCGTCCAAGCGGCACGTAAGAACTTAATGCAAGGATGCAATTGTCATCTCTACTAATGATTAGATCCAAACAGCTTGACTGCTGCCCATTTCGGAACCGCGTCTCCATTGTGACATGTTGGGTAAGAATCTCGTCATTTACCAACTGAAGTAATTTCTGTTCGAATGAATTTTCCGATCGCGAGCAGTACATTGACACCCAATCGATATCGGGAGCGTTGAAATCTCCAAGTATTAATAAGTGTTTGCTACGGCAGATTTGCTTTACCTCTGTGAGGAGTGCTTTGTCCGTGTCCGTTCGCTGTCCTGGGATCGATATACCACGGCAATATGGAGGTCTGGTTGGTTTGGGACTTTCAGTTTGCAACAAAGTATTTCGCAAGACGAGATCCTATTTGGCGAGGGCCCATCCGGAATGAAGTCAATGCCTTCTCGTTTAAACATTGCGATTCCACCACCCCTACGTCCGTTTCTGTCCATGCGGATAAGCTGAAAACCGTCTATTCTGACTTCTGTGTCTGCGATTTGTTCATTTAACCATGTTTCAGTTAGAGCTATGAAGTCAGGTTGTAAATGGTCCACAACCAGTTTAATTTCATCCATTTTGTTCAATAGACTCTGCACATTTGTGTACATCATTTTAATCTTGTTTTTCTTCCCTCGGTTTCTGAAGATTTTTTTGGTTTTTCTTCCACATGGCGATTTTTGCTGAATATTTCACAAGATATATCCAGTCTCCTGTCTGGCTTCAAATCATAGGCATTTGGTAGGGCTTTTGACCGGCGTGGTTGCCGTCAATTTCACCGGATGTTCCCATAAAAAAACGAGCGCACCGTTTTGACGATTTTGTTGTCTACAATTTTTCAAGTTTTGTTCCCCTCGTATTGACGTCTTTTCAATTCTGCTACCAGTGTCCTCATTTTCATCCGATCGGTGGGAGAGTAATCCGGCTGAAAAAAACTCCACGATGATTCTTTCGTAGTCGGGACTTTCGAGAGAGCAAAAGATCTACCTGCTGTTTGCTCCCCAAGACGACTTTTAATGGTCTTGGTCGAACCTCATGCGTTTCATTTTTAACGAGAGGCCCCAATCAAAAGATCTTTTTGATGTCGACTGTCCCACCAGTTTCTTGCGTATCATTCAGTAAATTTTGAAATATCAGCAGATCCTGTTTTACCCTTTCTTTTGGCGTTTCCCCAGTAGCCTCTGAGACTCCCTGAACTACCAGACAAAATGATCTGTCAGGGAAAAACTCGTTTCTTCATCCTGCTTTCTTTTAGTGATGAATGTTGAATCATGCCCTTTGTTACAGTCTTTAATACTGTGTTCAAATTGGTCTTCATCGGTGAGCCTGTTGGTTGATTTGCAGACATCTCTATGGACCTTTCAAACAGCGTGAGTTCTCCTGACAATGCGTTTGCTCGAATAGCACTCCGGAAAACCTGAATTTTGGTTTGTTGCATCCAGGTCTGTCGATAAGTCGCAGGCCACTTTTCCGCCATTACTTTGCTGGCTACCATGCCCTGCTTCATTGTAGTTCAATTGACATCTAAAGAGCATGCTGCTGTCGCTCGTCCGTGGCATTAAAGATACCTTACGATTACTGTTTGTCGACTTTCAGAGACCGTCGATCGCTGATTTACTTTTGTGCAGTCGGATTCTATGTGCACCAGATTTCCCGAACCTGGGGAAACGCAAGACATAATTTCCTCCTCGCTTATTTTCTTTCTGGTCATCTGTATTTCAACTGACTCAGAGGTTTGTTCTAATGACTTCGTTCTTTTTCTCTTTTTGTTTCGCTTAATGTTGTGTCTATTGACCTCTACCGTTTCCTTGCGATGATTATGGTCTAGCTTGCTGATGTTTTTCAGCTCATTTGCATCGTGTTTCGGTGAGTTAATTTTGTTATGTTTGATGAGGACTGATATTATTTCCGATAGGAGATCTAGGTCTCCTTCTAATCTCAAAACTCTGGTTGTGAGTCCTCGGCATCCATCACAGTGTGCTAGCCCTTCACTGTTTAGCTTAGTTTTGGTAATGTTCAGTAGTGCACTGCTTTCTTCAATATTGCTGCTTTGTGGTTCTTCTCGGTCTGCTGAGAGTGACTTGAGTATTTCTGGTAAGTTTTTTTGTCACATGAAATCGAAAATGGTTTACAAAGATAGGAGAGATCATTATTTTGTAGGCTATACTATTTTTTTTTGTCTGCTGGCTTCCCTGGGCGTGGCCGAGCGGTCAAGAGCATCGGTAGCTAATCGAGAGGTTGGTGTTTCGAGTCCTGGCCGAAGCGGTGAATAATTTCCTCGCGTGGTTTGGGTCGGGAACATTTGCGTTTCCCATGCCAGCAAGATCACAACGAGGATTCATTAAGTTTTAACGAGCAGCTTAAATTATCAAGCGAATAGTTTACTGAGCACAAAAGAAGTGCTTTTCCGAACCGAATTCACTATTGAATGTTAATACGATGCAAAGAATGCTGCAGCCTTTGAAGTGAGTTTGCCAGTGGTTCTCCGTTCCTTCCTGATGTAGACACCTTTCCTGGCGAGAGACTGTTTTCTGAAGCCCGTATGAGGCAGGATCCAAATGAAGCTGAGTTAGCTTATTATTCAAGATTCCGATATCAATTTTCGTGTGCCTGAATATCACAATGTCTATAAACAATTATAGGCTGATCCTGATAAACAGACAATATGTGATCCAATGACAACTTATTTCGTTGAGTCCAGACTTTGGGAACAGATTATTGGCCAAAAATCAAAAGCTTGGAGACGAGCGAATTTCAATCGGATGTCCAACGCCGCCGCAATAGAAACAATATGAGCAATAAATGTGCCTATTCGTTCAAAACCACTTTTAAAAAACAACAAATGATAGGAAGAATATTCAGGAATGACTCAGCCGTTTGTAGAGGTCAAAGGTCCTGGATAACTTCCGATCCTCAAGGGGTTGTGCACTTTTGGTTCACTGAGCGGTATCAGTATTTATTGGTGTAGAGGCTGTTTTATCAAGTCGACGAAGGTGATAAACAAATTTCAAATTGATGTCGTTTTGTGAGGTAATTCGGCACAAGAAAAATTCCCGAAAATTCCAAAGAGCAATTGCGTACGTGCAGTGGCAGCATTAATGTCCGGATTAGAACAAGCGAAGTGTTAACGGTTTTCAAACTTTCCAAGCCGGAGAACAAAAAGATACGTGGTTCCTTTGCATACGATGACCTTGACCTTGCTGATTGAAAGAAAACTGTCGTTGATCTTGGTGCATACATTCGCGTTTGACCTTGTATGGCTGACTGCGCGGGTGGATCATATTTTTAGCTCTAAAAATGGACGGATTTCAGCGAACGGTCGTGTCTGTGGACAATACGAAATGGTCATAACAAGTCACCTCTATAGAGATGGGGAAAGTGTTAAGCGTGATCAGTCATTCTATATATGACAGGGTCCTGAGACCGTCCGCCAATTTCGTCACCTGTCTTTGCACCTGCTAGATGGAATCATTGTCTTTTTTTCATCCAGGGCATCCATGCTGGACTTCCGTATTCCAAATGTGGTCTATCGAAAAAAATGAAGCTCCGTGAAAACATTTCGGGGGGAAAGACTATGAAAACACATCTGATCCAGTGTTCGATGCTCTTCGACTTTTGTATGGCTATTTAAGAGTGTTCGGAGGGCCGCAGGTTTTTAGCAGACCAGATAACTGGATCTTTGTGCATAGCCACCTCTTTTCACGGGATTTCATTCAGGTAGTACTGGTGTTTGGGAAAACGTCTTCTCCCAGATTCCAAGAAGAAGACGACATATTTGGGTGCGTTAAACGTCCGAAGCCACTTGCTGGACCAGATACACAACTTGTCAATGTTTTCTTATTTGATTTATTTATTGCCAGTTTAATGGCAAGGTCAAAAAATAAATATATACAGTAGAGGGTCTAGCTGACAGTGAAAAAAACTCCTGATCGTTGTTTCATGTGTTTTCATGAGAAAAAACTGCAGCTTATTGAGTAATTAAAGTTCTGGACAGGGACGCGTTAACACAGGTGCCCGGTGAAGAACCTCTCCATTCAGTGTTACCGATCCGGTATTCTGCACCAGCAGGTATGTCAGCGAGCGGCTGTTCGCTGTCGACTGAGAAATAAGCCGATTGAGGTCTCCAAAGCCAGTAATTTTGCCCTCAGCATGAAGACCGGCCCAGGATTCAGAGTCCGTGAACGCCATCAGAACCGAAGAGAGCTTCCACAGAGTCAGCACCCAAAAGTTTTGGTAAGTGTCCTGAATGTAGAAAAATAGTGACATTTCGCGTAAACAAGGGATAGCTTTGCTGAATTTTGGTACTTTTAGGTAGCTTATTCCAGATTGCTATAGCGTTTACCGAAAACAACTGTCGGTATCTAACTGTGCGTGCCAAAGGAAGAAATAAAAATACATCTCGATGACTGGTGCGCCGAGAGTAAAAGAGGTGCCTCAGAGATGTAAGGGGGTTAAATGAACGACTGTTTAGAAGTTTAAACAGTAAAAATAGTCCCTTCTGTAATCTGCGAAGCCAAAGCGGGTCAAGGCTTGTAAGCTTACAGCATTGTTGGTAGGACAGGTTTCGGTGATCTGAATAGAAAACTCTTTTTGTAAAGAAGTGCTGGACTGATTCTATCTTCTTTCGTTCACCAGCGTGCAGAAGACTAAATAGAAAGGAGCAGTATTCCAGAATAGGCCTCACATACATTTTATAGAGGCTGATTCTAATGTTGACGGTTTTAAAATTTCTGAGAATAAACCCAGTAGTTTGGCGTGCTTTCGAGACAATCAGTGCGCAGTGCTCTGACAGATTCAGCCTACTAGAGTATGATATGCCCAGATCCTTTATAACTCCGGGTACGTTTAGATCGTGACCGTCTATGCTTAGGTGGGGCTGATGGTTGTCGCCAATAACCATAACGGAGCACTTTTGCCAAGAAAGTGAGAGGCGCCATGTGCGACACCACTGAGCGAAGGCCTAAAGATCCGTTTTTAAGAGCTCAAACACGATGTTGCGATCAATCGGTTTATATCGATAGGCAACTTTTAAATCGTCAGCGTACAGAAAGGGCCTACCATACTGAAAACAATCAGGAACATCGTTGACAAAGAGGAAAAATAGAAGCGGGCCGAGCACGCTGCCCTGAATAACTCCGCTCCTCACATGCGTGGGGTTAGAGATAACATAAGAATTTTTAACCCGTTGTGCGCGAAAATTCAAATAGGAAAATATTAAGTTCAGAAGTTTCTTACCTATGCCGAAGGAGGCAAGTTTCAGCAGTAGGAGATCATTGTCAACACGATCAAAAGCCTTAGTGAAATCGAAGTAAACGGTGTAAATTGCAAAACAACTGTCTCTAGATTGTAGCCCATGATCAAAGAAAGAGAGCTGGCAAGTGTCACAAGACCTTTTTTGAGAAAATCATGCTGAGCCGCATTAAGTAGGTTATTCTCTTAAGTGACACATCATCTTGTCTTTGATCAAGGTCTCGAAGATCTTCGAGACTGCTGGTAGTGTATTTATTGGCCTAAAGTCGTCAAATGACGTAGGTCGGCCATGTTTTGGAATAGGCAGTATGTGCGATTCCTTCCATAAAATAGGGCAAGTTTTACTTTCACGAGCAAGATTAAATATCTTATACAGAAGGGACGGAAAAATATCGTTTTCATCCGCCTTTAGAACGCTGACCGGGAAGCCATCTGGTCCTGGACTTTAAGATTGACGAAAACGCCGAATGGCTATGGTCACGTCCCAGAGGGTAAACGTTATGGTTTCGAGGACGTTACCGGTCCAAACCCGGATGTTAGGAAAGGGGGCGACAGTATGTTCACTTAACGTTCTAGACAAGAAAGCATTGAAGCTATCAGCTGTCAACTTAGCGTCAGCTATTGGGTTTCCTAAGGCATCTCGAAGTAAGGGGTGCTGCGTTTTTCTCTGCGCTTTTACTGTGCGCGAAAAGAGCTTCGCAACATTTAACGAAGGGTTTTTGGCAAAGGTAACCTCATCGGCTTGTCGTTTTTCGTCAGACAGCCTCTTAGCCTCTTCAAAGATTTGCTGGATCAAGGGCAGGACGGAGGTGTCGTTTTGTATATGAAAACGACGGGAGAGTCTACGCAGTCTACGGCGGAATGATAAAGGGAGGTAGACTTCATCCTTGACATTAATTATTTTCTTACGGGGAATAAAACGAGAAATGAATGGACATAGAACTTTGTAAAAAGTATCAGTACAAACATTCACATCCGAACATACAAAAAAGTTAATCCAGTCATGCGTCATCAACAGAGCTAATTGTTTTCCAGATTTTTATATCATCAGCAAACATGATGTCATCACAGGTAAAATTATCAGTGCAATTGTTTATATAATGAGGAACAAAAGGGGACCTAAGATTGAGCTCTGCAGAACACCACTTTCTACTGATACCCACTCGGATTCAGCGGTGCCAACAAGCACACTTGCAGTCTGCATGACAGGAAACTTTTGATCCACTTAAAAATGTTACCCTTCATACAACATTGCCAAATCGAATGTATTAGATGCCTATGAAGTAGGCTATCAAATGCCTTCTTGAAGTCGAAGAAAATGGAATCAACTGCAGTGCCTTGGTCTATAGCTTTTGTTCATTTTTTTCTGCGAGTAAATACCGCTCGTAAAACATGAGTGATCAAGGCGGAAGCCATGCTGGGCAGCACATAATATGTTTTTCTGCTCCAGATACTTCCTTACAGGTTTCTTAATAAGTTGTTCGATGAAGTTAAGAAAATGCAGGTTAAACCAATGGGACGGTAATTTTCTGACTCTAACCTGGTCCAACCTTTGTGAATCGGAAAGATAAAGGTAGTTTTCTATTCCTGTGGAAGTTCACCTTCTTCCACGGTCTTTTGGAAATGATCGACATCGACGCACACAGAACTCCGGCCAATTCTCCAACGGCATGTGGATGAAGTCTATCTGAACCGGGTAACTTGGCAGGCTTCAAGCGGAGTAATTCTGTACTTATCAATGTGAGCGAGAAATAAAGAATGAGCACACTCCATCTTCCTTGAATATGAATTTCTCTGGATAAAGATTAAAAAGGATTGTTCACAGAACCTACGATTCTTGACGATCTACAGACCTCCGAACATTCCAAGAGCAGCTGATGAGTCCCTCCTCCGTTTGCTCAAGGATCTAGCAAGTCACCAGGGAGGTGCTTATTACTTGAGATTTCAATGCAACTATAGTAGACTGGGTAAATCTGACAGTTGATGGTGCACCAACTTCCTTCGGCCACAAGCTAATGGATCTCACTCTCGACCAACCTCTGGTACAGAAGGTTAACATACCAACGAGATTTAGAGAGAACCAGAGAGCAAATTGCCTGGACCTTGTATTTACGAAGGACTTCTCTAGCATTGATGAAGTGTATTCTATTGCACCCCTCGGCAAGAGTGACCATAGTACGCTGATGTGGGATTACTCACTTTATTCTCAGCGCCAGAATGGAACGGAATGCAAGCGAAATATATGGAAGGCTGATTTTAACGCGATGAGGAAAGAACTGATGTCTATGAGATGGGATTGTTTGCTTAAAGGGAATCCAGAGGATGACTGGCGATCATTTAAGACAGTCTCATTTGATCTGATTGAACGCTTTTGTCCAGTGAAGATGCAAAAAAAGAAAAGTCGCCCCGCCTGGTTAACAAGAGAACTTAACAGGTAGTTAAAGAAGAAGAATAAAAAATGGAAGTTATTCAGGGAAACAGGGTCAGCAGAGCATCTCAAAAAATTTCGTCATCAAAGAAACGCTGTAAAAAACTGATTTGTCAGGCAAGGAAGAACTATGAATCAATAATTATTCAACAGGCTGAATATAAACCAAAACTTTCATTCCATTATGTCAATATTAAATACTGAAACAAAGGGCATGATTCATTTTTCCATAACTAAAAGAAAGCAGGATGAAGAAACGAGTTTTTCCCTGACAGATCATTTTGTCTGGTAGTTCAGGGAGTCTCAGAGGCTACTGGGGAAACGCCAAAAGAAAGGGTAAAACAGTATCTGCTGATATTTCAAAATTTATTGAATGATACGCAAGAAACTGGTGTGACAGTCGACATCAAAAAGATCTTTTGATTGGGGCCTCTCGTTAAAAATGAAACGCATGAGGTTCGACCAAGACCATTAAAAGTCGTCTTGGGAGCAAACAGCAGGTAGATCTTTTGCTCTCTCGAAAGTCCCGACTACGAAAGAATCATCGTGGAGTTTTTTTCAGCCGGATTACTCTCCCACCGATCGGATGAAAATGAGGACACTGGTAGCAGAATTGAAAAGACGTCAATACGAGGGAGAACAAAACTTGAAAATTGTAGACAACAAAATAGGCAAACCGGTGCGCTCGTTTTTATGGGAACATCCGGTGAAATTGACGGCAACCACGCCGGTCAAAAGCCCTACCAAATGCCTAAGGATTTGAAGCCAGACAGGAGACTGGATATATCTTGTGAAATATTCAGCAAAAATCGCCATGTGGAAGAAAAAACCAAAAATCTTCAGAAACCGAGGGAAGAAAACAAGATTAAAATGATGTACACAAATGTGCAGAGTCTATTGAACAAAATGGATGAAATTAAACTGGTTGTGGACCATTTACAACCTGACTTCATAGCTCTAACTGAAACATGGTTAAATGAACAAATCGCAGACACAGAAGTCAGAATAGACCATTTTCAGCTTATCCGCATGGACAGAAACGGACGTAGGGGTGGTGAAATCGCAATGTTTATACGAGAAGGCATTGACTTCATTCCGGATGGGCCCTCGCCAAATAGGATCTCGTCTTGCGAAATACTTTGTTGTAAACTGAAAGTCCCAAACCAACCAGACCTCCATATTGCCGCGGTATATCGATCCCCAGGACAGCGAACGGACACGGACGAAGCACTCCTCACAGAGGTAAAGCAAATCTGCCGTAGCAAACACTTATTAATACTTGGAGATTTCAACGCTCCCGATATCGATTGGGTGTCAATGTACTGCTCGCGATCAGAAAATTCATTTGAACAGAAATTACTACAGTTAGTAAATGACGAGTTTCTTACCCAACATGTCACAATGAAGAGGCGGTTCCGAAATGGGCTGCAGTCAAGCTGTTTAGATCTAATCATTAGTAGAGATGACAATTGCGTCCTTGCATTAAGTTCTTACGTGCCGCTTGGACGAAGTGATCATTGCGTTCTTGCTTTGGAGTACAGTCATTTTTCTGTACCCAAACGTCGTGCAGTTAGGGAGAGAAATGTATAGAAAGGGGATTATCCCAAAATGAAAGAATTACTGAATGGGGTAGACTGGAGCCCTGCACATGTACCTGACCCAAATTCTGCCTGGTTCTTCATTAGTAAATTGATTCAGCAGTGTGTAGAGAAATTCTGCCCACTTAAAAGGCGATCGTGCGTCTCCCGATCCGAGTGGGTGACATCGGAAATAAAAAGGAATCTCAAGAAGAAAAGAAGACTGTGGAGAACATATGCCAGATATCAACAACCCGAACATTTTTCATCTTTTAAGAAACAGCGAAATCGGTGTCGGAATCTTCTGAGAAAAGAAAGATCAGCCTTTGAGTCGGAAATAGTCAATGACATACAAAGAAATTCGAAAAGGTTTTATTCTTACGTTAATAAGGCAAAACGAAATCGCGACTGCATTCCTTGTCTTAAAGACAATCAGGGAAACAGGTTAACTGATAACTCTGAAAAGTCCAGCCTCTTTTCCAATTTCTTTATGTCCGTGTATACCGAGGAACCACCTTTGATGAGGACCAATACTACAGTACTGCCACATCTACAAACAAAATAAGCACGGTGTCGTTCCCAATGGACACAGTAAGACAAACTCTGAAACAGCTACAGCCCACTAGATCACCTGGCCCAGATGGTATTTCCGCAAAAGTTCTCAATGAACTCACAGACCAGCTGGCCTCTCCGCTCTCCAAGATATTTGAAAGTTCGATGGAGGCGAGGGCTCTGTCTACCGAGTGGAAGATAGCCAACATAACCCCTATCTATAAAGGAGGAGAGAGGACATCACCAAACAGTTTCCGACCAGTCAGCCTCACAAGTATCTGTTGCAAAATGATGGAGAAGATAATCAAAACGGAACTGATGAGGCATCTTGAAGAAAATAACTTGCTAAGTTCATATCAACATGGATTTCGAAGTGGTCGATCCTGCCTCACAAACCTGCTCACATCCATGGAAAGTTGGACAAAATCATTAGAAATGGGTTTGTCAGTCGATGTGGTCTACATTGACTTTAGCAAAGCCTTTGACAGGGTTCCACTCAAACGTCTGATCTTTAAGTTCCGTCAAATGGGTGTGACTGGCAACCTACTCAAATGTTTGGCCGGCTTTCTCACAGATAGGTGCCAGCGTGTTTGTATCGGAGACGCCAAGTCTCACTGTGAAACCGTTCACAGTGGAGTTCCGCAGGGCAGCGTTCTGTGTCCCATTTTGTTTCTGATATACGTAAACGACTGCCTGGATTGTCTGACATGCGAGAAGGTAATGTTCGCTGACGATTTGAAGTTATGGAACTCGATTGAAAAACCGGAGGATGCGCGGAAATTACAACAAAACGTAGATCGCTTGCAAACATGGTGTAATGAGTGGCTGCTGAACCTTAATCTTAACAAATTCCAAATAATCCGACTGTGGTCTAGTTCCAGAAGGATGATTAGGTTTGAATACCAGTAATTCATCAGTGGTCACCAACTCCAGGAGGTAAATATTCTAAAGGACTTGGGTATATGGATAACACCAACTCTCAAACCATCGTCGCACTGTGCGAATATCGCAAAGAAAGCTGTGTGTATTTTAGGCGCAATCAGGAGTTACTTCGTTAATTTTGACGGAACATTTATCCGGCCGGTGTTGGAATATTGCGTTCAGGCGTGGCTCCCTTGGACAAATTATTACTACGCTCTGCTGGAGAAAGCTTAACGGAGGGCAACGAAACTAGTCAGCGGATTGTAATGCCTACCCTATGAGGGCCGCCTAGAAAGAGTTAAAATATTTCCTCTCTCTTATAGGCAATACAGAGGGGATATGATCTTAGTCTTCAAACTTGTCAAAGGAGTTGATTGTGCTCTTCAGATGGCCAACTTTTTTGAATTGGCAAACATGACAAGTCTCCGAGTTCACCAATACAAACTGAAAAGAAATCACGCAAAACTTGAAGTGCGGGCCAACTTCTTTTCCCAACGGGTGATTGACGAATGGAACAAACTGCCAGCCTCAGTTGTTCAGGCTGAAAGCGTAGAAATGTTTAAAAGAAGACTTGATGAATTTTTACTTTATGAGCATATATTTAGTCGACAACAATGATCGATATACTAAAACGACTATCACCATGTAAAATTTGCTTGTTTTGCTACTGTCTATCTGTAAATAGGGTTTTCAAGGGCTCTGCCTATCTGCCTTATATATACTGAATTATACTGAATTAATAGTAGACTAATAAACAAGGACCCAGTAGCAGTACTCGTGGATGGGAATGGTGTTGAAGTCGTTGAAAATTGCGACAAGGCCGAGTACTTAGGTCGGTTTTTTGCCTCGGTATTCACTAGAGAACCGGAACTTCAGTTTGAACACGCTAACAGTGCTGTTATAGACGCTGATCCAGTGCTTGAATATATACTCTTCAAGGAACCTCTCGTGAAACGAGAACTGCGAAATCTGAAAGAAGCGTAGTCATCTGGTCCGGACGATATACCGGCCAAGTTCTTGAAAGAACTAGCCAGCGAACTGTGCAAACCACTAACGCATATATTTAATTCGTCATTTGAATCAGGGAAACTGCCATCCGAATGGAAGGCAGCAAATATATACCCCATATACAAGAGTGGTGCTCGATCTAATGTCAACAATTATCAGCCTGTCAGCCTAACCTCCATTTGCTGTATAATAATGGAATCAATAATCAAGAAGGCAACCATGAAGTTCCTTGAGGAAAACCAATTACTCTCAGATCTCCAGCATGGCTTCAGACAGAATCGCTCCTGTCTTTCTAGTTTATTACTCTCCAAAGAGCAGTGGACTCGTGCATTGGACGAAAATGATAGGGTTGACGTCATATACACTGATTTACAGAAGGCGTTTGACAGTGTCCCACACAAACGTCTCATCTACAAATTATCTGAAATTGACATAAGAGGAATGCTGCTGACATGGATCGCAGACTTTCTTACAGGTAGATTGCAAACTGTGTGCATCGATACCTCGAAGTCAACACCTACTCCGGTTCTAAGTGGTGTCCCCCAAGGCTCGGTATTAGGGCCGTTACTCTTCTTAGTGTACATCAACGACTGTTTTGACGACCTGGATTGCAGCGCCATCATGTTTGCAGATGATGTTAAATTGTGGAGGGTCATCAGATCTGATTTCGATAGGCACGCACTTCAAGAGGATCTCAACCGTCTTAGCAGCTGGTCTGCACGTTTGCTCTTAAATTTTAACGTTGGGAAGTGTGTGGTCCTAAGACTGCGTACCAGAAGGACCAGTGAGGAGGATGATTCCTACCAATACATTCTCAGTGGGCAGCCCCTTTCAATTGTTGAGGAACAGAAGGACCTTGGTGTTCTAATAAACTCCTCACTTAAACCATCTTCACAGTGTTTAAAGGCAGCAAAACGCGCTACACAGGTCTTATTTTCGCTCAGACGCGGATTTGTGCAGATTGATTAGGAACTCTTCCGAAAATCCTACGGGGTATTTGTTAGATCTCACTTGGAATATGCCATCCAGGCCTGGCGTCCGTGGTTTAAGAAGGATTATCTACAGCTGGAACGAGTGCAGGCGAGGGCTACGAAGATGGTCAAGAACCTTAGTCATCTGCCTTACGAAGCCAGACTGGTTGAACTTGATTTTATTTCTCTAAATTACAGGCAACTACGCGGTGACCTCATCCAAACCTACCGGATAGTCAGAGGCCATGAGTGGGCCCTAGAATTTGCTGACTTCTTCGAATTGGCTGGGACGGAACATCTGCGGGGTCATCCCTTTAAACTGCAGAGGAAGTTTTTCCACACGGGAGTCCGTCGGAACGTCTTTTTTGCAGAGGGTCGTTGGGGCATGAAACGGACTCCCTGACGAGGTGTTCCTTGCAGAAACTGTTGACACATTTAAATTCAAACTAGATACTCATTTTCTGAGAAACTATTGTAAATATAATGAAGATTGTGTAAACAGTGGCAGGTTGCACCTGGCCCACAAATATCGATGACCCTACATTTTCATTTGTCAGATTAATCACTGTAAACGTTTGTACTATTAAAATTTTTTGCATATGAATAGGGAGCTCAAGGGCGAAAGCCTACTTCCCTCAATAAAGTGACTTAAATTGACTGAAGTGACTTAAATTCAAAATTTCCGAATTTTGTAGTTTATCTGCGTAGAGGAGCGGAGGAGGATCGTGTAATGAGTAAATACCGATAGGATTGAGGCTTACATATGGTCATCCGTCTCCGGTACTCCGGTAATTAGTTGTAAGAGTTAAAGATAAAACTTAAACTTCTACTGTAATAAGATGTGGCTGGGAATTCGCAGTTATATTATAGCTTACATAAACAGCGATTCCTCTTTGTTGGCTTACCCGGTCTCTTATAGAGTTGATTACTATGGAGGGATAATTCCTTTTCTGGAATAAGTTTGTATATCCAAGTTTCTGCGAGGGCAATTATATCTGGTTTTGTTCATCAACAAACACCTGGAGCTCACTTATTTTATTGAACACCCTGTACATTTTATGTACATGACCTTTATCGTCCGTCTTCTCGGAAATGGTCAGCTGTGATGATACAAGCAGTCTGCCACAGGATGGAGCCCTTCATCACTATGACTATCTTTTCCCATATTTGGAGCCAATTTGCCCCTCATCGGTTTTTCTCTTCAGTTCGGTCCTCAGCTACCTTAATTTGTTTCTTTCCATTGGTTCGTATTCTGGCTGAAAAACATATCTCTGTATGAGTTTCGATGGGCCATTATCTGTTCTATAAGGTGCGAGGTGTGCATTCCATTTTCAAGAATGATTTAAAGAGGCCTTGGCGATGACAGTTCATGAGAAGCATCTGCTTTTCTTAGATGTTTGTCTTGAGGGATGGCATTTTAATATGTGCGGAATATATCCATTTCATGTTCTACGCTTTACGTTTCTATCAAAGAAGTTGACTCAGGAAGATATTGAGTTTGTGGTCAAGCTTCGTGCTTGCTAACATGGTGCTGTGATTTAATGATGGTGCTTCAACACAAGAATGAATTTTATTCGGGTAGACTACGCTATTTGCGTCAGTATTAACCCTACTTCACAAGATCGAGGGCAATTGGTGGGCTTTTGAGACTGATCCGCTCTCTTTTCTGCTCTCCATTCAAATTTGAATCCTCTTTATTTGTACATCGGTTGGCCTAGTTCATCCATAATATACCGAAATTCAACCCTTCGGCCATTCATTTGTGATCTTCTGGTGTTGTGTGGTTTGTGTGTCCAACCTTATTCATGCTGAATGGAGGACAATTTTTGCTGCAAGCTGCAGAATTTAACTTTAAAAATAAAGCATAGCTCTCTGTCGTTCAAGCCCCGTTTGGGGACTGTATCAGTTTGCCTCTCAGTGTCTTCTGTGTTACTGGCATCGGATACCGTTTGAACATCATCCGAGAATAAAAAGCTTTGTTAGAAATGTAACTCCTTTTTTGTAGAATCACCTTGAACTTCTTCAATGTCTTCATCCTTTGTTCTTCAAATTCTACAAATTTTTGAGACCCAATCACATGCGTTCGCACCTAAACTTGTTCGAATGACCGTGCGGGTGATTTTTGCAGACAAATTCAAGGAATTCCGGCTGTCTCAGTGAAAACACCTGGCAACAGATAGCATGAAATATATAGAGCAGACACCAGCGTAATTTCTTGTAAGATAGGGGAAACAATTCAGGCTTCTACAACTTATCCTGGTACGGTTAATCCTTTAGACTTCTGATCCTCTTTACTGCGTTCCGTTGAACTTTTTGGAGGATGTCAATATATAATGCACTCAGAAGGCGGTAGCTGTGACCCAGGGAAGGAAAGGAAGATGTAAGTGAATACAATAAACTAATAAACCTAAGTACAATGAGAAAATATGGAAAAGGGGGAAACCTAGGTATAAAAATAATCTAAATCCGAGGGAGGATTGTCCAACAGGAATCCGGGAGGGGCGAAGGACGGGAAGCAACGAGGAATCCTGATCGTCAGACATGGCCAAAAACGGGGGTTCCTTGAGTTCATTCCTCACCAATTTTATAGCTTCTCCATTGTCAAGGTTGGATCCCATGGGTGATGATTGGTTGAGATGCATTGGGGAAGGGAGTTTAAACAATCCTCAACTAGGCATATTTTCCCTTTATTAATATTTAAACTCTATTATTATGTTTAAAAACTTACTGAGAAACCTAAATCGTGTTTAAGTGCTCGCACCTCAAGGTGCGCGTTTTACAGAATGTTCTACGGATACGCGTGGTTCTAAAATTTTCTATCAGGAACACGTGGTTAGAACTTTCTACATGGCTTGCTCCTATAAAATATTATGCTGTCCTCAGCAGCATCGGTCTGTTCGGTAGCCGATCCGCCTTCAAGAGGTAACTCTTCAAGTTTTTCATCTTGTTGTTCATCGCTGAAGACCTCAGGCAGCGCGTGGCCACCTTCCAGAGGAACCTCTAGGTAGTGCTTGATTAACTTAGTATCGTCCTATTGAGATGCGCTAGCTTGCAGCTCCGAAATAATCGGTATTCTCGTTTGCCAGAGATCCTAGCTTGAGGCGGTTGAATAGGATGGAGAACTCTTTGGAAATACGGCGTATCTTGGTGTTGGATGAGGCAGGTCGGGTCTGACAGGACTCGAGGAACGCCACGAGGACCAACCTACGCTGGATTAAATTAAGGGGGTACCCCAGTAGGCATTGCAAAATTGCGCATCCATACGATATCCCCTGCCTGGTATGGGGTCCCATGCGCTAGACGGTCATAGTATGTTTTTTTGCAGTTGTCATCCTTCCTGTCGATGTAGGCGGTGTAAAAACATTCGTGTTTGCATTTTCCATCTGATGCGTAGTTGAGAGGTGAAAGTCTTCAGGGTGTTGCATCTCCCGACCACATGTTAGAAAAAATTGAGTTTGGCGCGTGGTGGCATTTACCGTGGATTGGTATGCCAGAATGCGAGCTGGTATAGCGTCTCCACGGTGGGTGTGGCATTCCTATCAATAAAGGTCCGCAAAAGGTTAAAGAGAGTCCGGTTGGTCCTTTCAACCTGACCATTACCCTGTGAGTGGTACGTCGTACTACGTATTTTTCTTATTTTTAAGAACTTGCAAAGTTTGAGTACGAGAGCGTTGTCTAATGACGATGCTCGATCGGAGTGGAGTTGGTCCGGAGCTCCCCAACGGCAGACCCAACTATTAAAAATGGCTCTGGCCTCAGTGGCCGCAGATGCATCAGACACAACAGGCAATACTTCCGCCATTTTAATGAAGAAATCCACCATCACTAGAATGAACATATTTCCCCTAGCGGATGGTGTGATCGACCCAACAAGGTCGACCCCTACCTTCTCATTTAGATAACCTGTTTTAATCGGCTGGAGAGGGGGCTCTTAACGATCGGCTGGGTGACGTGAAAGCCAAACAGATCTCGCACGACTGAATGATGTCCTGAATTTTGCGTTTTTGTTTTGGCCAGAAGTTGCGTCGTCGAAGTGCCCATTCGGTTTCATGAATTCCGGAGTGGCCCGGTTCTGCATGCATCCCTTCCACTACGTCGTCTTCCATCGAAAGTGGTAGAATAACACGCTATGGATATAGGTCGATGTCACGGTAGAAAAGGACAACGATATCAATGAACAGTTTGTCCCAGAGGCTGTGGCGACATCGGGTTTCGTAGCTATATGCGGTTATTTCCGACTAACTAATGGGCCTGGCGTTGCTTGCTTTCCTGTTGTAAATGGGGAATATGTGCAGATCGTCTCTCTGAGCTGCAGCTCAGAGTAGACACTGGTCGCTTCGTAAAGCGACGACCGATATGGTGACAATAGTGCACGAAGGGCATTCGCCGTGAAGGCGATACGGTTTCCTTGAGAAGGCATCAGCGTTTCCGTGTTCTCGACCCACTCGGAACACGCATTCGAACTCTTATTCCGCCAATTTTACCAGCCACTGAGCAAATTGCCCTTCTGGATTCTTAAAATTCTGCAACCACATCAAAGTACTGTGATCCATGCGCCGGATGAACGGCCGATACTGAAGGTACGGCCGCCATTCTTTAACAAAGTATGTATATGCAAGCAGTTCTTTGCGAGTCACGCAGTAACGACATTCTGCCTTAGTCAGTGATCGACTAAGGTACTGGATGACGCGCTTGGTACCGTGGGTTGCTGCTGAGAGAGGACAGTGCCTATTTCGTTACGACTAGCGTCAGCATAAAAGACAAATTTTCCAACATTAGGGCTGATGTTAGGGAAAACTAAAATCGGAGACGAGCAAAACTTAGTCTTCAGCGTCTGGAAGCTGATAGAACAGTCAACAGCCCACTTGAATTTGACATCTGTGTGTGGGTCAGCATATGGAGGGAACTTGTAGTATGGACATAGTCCTTGATAAAACGGCGATAGTAAGGGGCAAGTCCTAAAAACTTCGAATCTCGGATACATCTGGGGGAGTTGGACATTCCCGAATAGGTTTTATCTTTTCATCACTGGTTTCTAAACCGGTGGCCGAGACGACATGGCCTAGAAATTTGACGCGCGGTTTGATAAAGACACACCTGCTAGGCTTTAAAGTGAGACCAGCCTGCCTAAGGCTGTCAAACAAAGCTCGAAGTTTATCGAGTTAGTTGTTAAAATTCTTACCAAGGATGATAATATCGTCCATGTATACAAGAAATGAGTTTGGTATTAACGATGACAGAACTTGATTCATTAACCGTTGGAAAATACTAGGGGCATTTGCCAGCCCCAAAGACATTCTCTCGAATTTTTAAAGGCCTGCGGGGACAGCGAAAGTCATATTTTCACTGTCAACGGACCACACTTTGACTTGTCAGTAGCCTGAAGCTAAATCAATTGTTGAAAACATGGTATTACCAGCAAGGGTGGTTAGCGCAGCATCAATTCGCGGGAGTGGAAAGGAATCTTTCTTATTCACGACGTTGAGTTTCCTATGGTCAATGCATAATCGCATTGAGCCGTCCTTTTTCCTTACAAGCACTATCGGTGATGATTAGGGTGGATGAAATGGCCTAATAATATTACGGCTGGGCATATCACTAATAAGGGCATCCAATTCATTCTGATAAAAGATTGAAGCCGCCTCGGTGAGACTCAGATGGGTCGTGCGTGCCTTATGTCAATGTAATGCTCCGTTACATTCATACTACCCGTAGACTTCCCATCCCAGTCAAAGATGTTTTCAAAATTCTTCAACTAAATCACCTAGCCTCTTAGCCCAGTTCTGGTCAAGATGCATCGGAAGGAATTCCTTAGCATTAATGGCAACTATGCACACGGGTAACCTGGACGGTCTAGAAACACGGGGAAGAAAGGGAACCTAAACAGAGGCTGTGTGAAGAAGGCGCCTACCGAAGTTTACTGAACATTTGAACTTATTCAAAAAATCAACACCAATTATACAATCCCAAGTTATATTTGTAGAGACAATGTAGTGGTGAGTAAAACTAACTCCAGATAAATCCAGGGAAAATTCTACCAGACCAGTATGCCCGAGGTTAGCCCCGTTAGCCGTATGAAGGGAAACGTTGGGCCTATCACAGTACCGGATCTTAGTCTGGAATTCTACGAAAAGCTGCTGACGAACTCACGAACAACCAGCACCGGAATCTACTTAAAATGAAAGACGAGTGTTACCTTCGGTACTTCGGACTAAAGGGCAATTTGTAGAACCTAAAGATGAAATGACTGTATCAGGAACGAAATAGTACTCCCCGTAACTGGGTCCTGGGCCTAGTTCAATGGCCTGAATGGTGCAGTGGGCCTGGGGTCTGTTTGGTCGTCGGGTCTGGGGCCGATGCCAGTTGTTTCGGCGGGGAGTGGAGCGGCAGGTGCAGGGCTACCAAGAAGTTTGGGTGTAGGCATCGAATGAGGTGTCGGACTGGACGGCTGTGACACCGAACAGCGGCCGTAATGGTTGATCACAAGCGGCCTGAAGAACTTCCTCACACGCGCCAGGGCGAGGGCTGATGGCCGATCCCACAGAAGGGTTTTTCGGATTTGGGAATCGCGGATTCCAGCGACGAACTGCTCTAACACCCGAGTGTTCAGGGCTGTTGCGTCCATGGTGGGGAAAGCCCTCTGACCGAGGAGTCGAAGGGTCTGCGGGAAGTCGTTGATCAATTCTCCTGGCTGTTGAAAACGACGTTGGAACTCCGACTGCAAAACCCAAGGGTGTTAAGAACTCCCAAGCATCTCGCGGAGACCATTGAGGACCACCGAAGGGGTTGAGGCCGCCGAGATATCTGCCGATCAGGCGAGATCACAAATCTCATCCTCTAGTAGGGCCAGGATAGCTCCACTCTGCGCCATTGCATCGACACCTTCAAGGTAGTCTTTGCAACGGGCCTCCCAACAAGTGAAGTCAGCGTAACGCGTTAGCTTCTCTGGCCGGGGTGTAGATTACAGGGATGCACTGAGCTTCTGCAGCTCCTTGGTGAGTTTCCCCACCAGGTTGCCACCCATGCGGATAAGAAACCGCTGCCACCTATTTGTACTGATCCCAGGAGACGGCAGCTGTGACCCATGGAGGGAAAGGAAGATGTTAGTGCATACAATATACTAATAAACCTAAGTACAAAGAGAAAACTATGGAAAGGGGGAAACCTGGGTACAAAATTAATCTAAATCTGAGGGAAGATTGTCCAACAGGGATCCGGGAGGGGCGAAGGACGAGGAATAACGAGGAATCCTGATCGCCGGACTTGGCCGAAAACGGGTGTTCCTGGAATTCGTTCCTCATCCTTTATTTATAGCTTCTCCGTATTTAAGGTTGGATCACATGGGTAATGATTGGTTGAGATGCATTGGGGATGGGAGATTAAATAACCTTAATTATGCATATTTTCCCTTAATTAATATTTAAACACTTATTATTTTTAAAAACTTACTAAGAGACTTACATTGTGTTCAAGTTCTAATCGTATTAAAATGATGAACAATCGCGCGCGCACCCTTAAGGTTCGCGTTTTCCAGAATGTTCTACGGACGCGCGTGGTTCTAGAATTTCTATCAGGAACACGTGGTTATAACTTTCTACAAATGTCCTTCTTCCTCTACGTTGTCCAGGCTGGCATTCCGTGATCTAATTGGGCTCTCACGAAAACTCCAATGATTTTTATGAAGAGTAACAAACCCCCCAACAATTATGAATAGTTTTCGTTTTAACCAACATACAGTGTATATTGTCCAAGTTAAATGAATTGAAAGTCCACACCTGTGAATTTTCCCACAATTTAATCTGTCCGAAACCTGGTTGTCTGATAACGTGACACTATCAGAATTTCAGTTTTTTTGATGACATGATATAGGGTGTCAAGGCGGAGGAATAGTGACCTAAGTAAGGCACAGATTGTTTATGTCAAAAAATAGACAAATTTTCATGCAACACCTGGGCGATTTTGTCCCCTATAAAGGTACCGGTATCACACACTCTTAAAGTTCTGATCATTTACCGACCACCGAGAAGTGACCCTGAGGCTGACGTTCGTCTGTTAAAAGAGTCAGAAAGATTTGCTGTTCAGTCTGACGCCTAACTCTTGGGCGATTCTAATGCACTGTTCATTGACTGGAGATCAGTATATACATGCGGTTCATAACTAGCTTTTGACCACCGTTTATTAGACATGGCACTCAGGTTATTCCTCACTCAACACGTCTTGCTTCGCTCTAGGGTGCGTGAGGGGCAGCATTCAAACTTCATTGACCTAATGCTCACAAAATCGCTCAACAGAGTTTGTGAGGTGCAATGACTATCAACCGCCAGCTGAGAACTTCAATTGCTGACTTCATTCAACATGAATCATATCACTGCACGTTTGTTGTAAAATGTCATGAATAAACCTTTCAACTGACTGTATTTTAGACGGACTGTATAGGGTCAACAAGGGTTATGTCGATAATCCTTCCACACGTGGCAGTTGATCTGTCGGTACCGACGATGATCACCGTGTGCACCAAAGCATGCTGGGCACAGGGACAGTGACTTGCACGTGAACTTGTTTGCAGCCATATTAGACTTGCGAAGCATCTACTACACGCTCTCATCCTTCACCCAATGTCATGGGCAAGGCATGAAGATCGGAAGCGGTATCGGTTACATTGGCTGAAAAGTCTAAGAAGTCCGATCACATGTGCACCACACGCTTGGTCTGCACGCGATCGACCAAGATCGCATCAAATGACAAAGGGCGGATGGCTCAGAGGCCGCAGAGTGGCAGTGCTTTAGGGGCCATTGCAGCCTGGCTCTCCATTCCGAGAGGAGGACATAATTGTCCCATCAGCTGGCAGCCTTCCAAGCCCGGGCGTTTGTGTCCTGTTATAGATTAAAGCGCTTCCGGTGTGTTGCAGTAAGGAACATGTGTTGCATATTGCCGGATTCTCACTCGAGTCCCTCTCTCAGGCACAACTCGATTGTCCAAGCGTGCCTTCCTACTTATTCTGAGATCGGACGTGGTGGCTGGCAGAGTTCATCAGCCCGTCTAAGTGTGCTGAACAGGGCCTGAGGCCCCACAAAAATATTGGATATTCACACCCAGGTATCGATCTTTGTTTCGGATATCACATGCGTGCAGGTGCCACTTGGAAAAGGAGCCCGAGAATATGCTTCCCAAGGGCGTCAGTGGCACTGAGCATGCATGTGTTTATAGCGCTGTGGGATGTGTTCGTTTGTGGTGTGTTAGCTAGTGCGGAGATGCGTGATGGTACGGTTTGACGGCAGTTTTTCGAGGCACACATTATTGAGCAGGCTTTTCCTATGACTGAATATGCGTAGATAGTTTAGTCGGTTATGGTGAATGAGACTGGTGTATGGCAGGGCTCTTGGCACGATTTTTCCGGTCTTAGTGCATGCTGTTAACGGGCCAGTAACCAGAGAGACGCGTGATGTAACGGTGCAATCCGAAGGAGGGTAGTTTGGGATCGAATTCGCGTTACTAGTGGTTCGGGGGGAACGGCTCAGTCGAGCATGCAGTCTGACAGAGTGATCTATCTAAAAGGAGAGGTTGGAACAGGCTATAGTCTTCATCGCCGTCCTCGCGATAGTTAAATTCGGTGAAATGGAGGCGTTGGTGGTGGCGACGGTCGCCGTCATGGTTGGCGTGGGGGTTGGCAAGGGACTGATGATGGAGGGCATTTGTGGAGGACGTGGAGCCGTTGATTTATATAAGTAAGTGTGCCACATCGACCTGGTTGGTCACTTTAGAATACATCGCACTGAGGCCGGTGAACAAGTGCACGGGGCCCGACATACAGTCGCCGCGTCTGTCTCCAATGCCCATACTGCCAATGCACCTTCACTCAGCGCATGGGCCGATTTGCCTCATGCGCCTTCACGAAAATCTGTGGTAAGTCACCCCCACCATTACACAGTCTCTCTATCAACACATTCATCCCACTTGCACTCCGTCATCAGCACCTCTCACCTAAGTGGGAAGTGTGGTCTCTGGCTACAATTCATGTGGCTTCCCAACTAAATGCGAGGTCAACTCCGAAATTGTAATGATTTGCCCAAAACCTGGTCAAATTTAGGCTGTGACAAGATGGTGTGTGATGGGGTTTGTGGCATAGATGTTAGGGGTACTAGGGGTACTAGTTAGGGGCAGCACCACACAGCTTGCATTTGGTCACTCCATTTGTCTCGAACAGGTGGTGAATGCTCCTGTGGCCGCCTCTAACTGGTATCCAACTCTCACCTGTGGCTCCTCGAAGTTGGGTTCTTCCCAGCGGCCACACCCCGGGCAACCGTCACGACCGGCGGGCTAAACCAGGTGAGGGTCTCCGGTGTTGTGTGTGCCTCCACACTCGGTATGTCTGACTCCCAAACTTCCCACCTCCCCCCTCTCAAAAATGTCCTACGGTGGGGGCGACAGCAACCCCGTAGGCGGCCCAGACAAACTCGGGTCGTTTTCCCACTAAAACAAATCTGTGACTCATAGTGGAGTTCGGCAGCCGTCTGGGATGTCCGAGCAGCCCTATTTAGGGAAAGCACTGCTTGCCTCCTCGCGGAGGAAGGGGCTAGAAAATGTGCCCTAAAAAAATGCTGGGTCTTACGTCTACTGCAGCCGGCCGCGGCTCGCAGATCGCAAAACTACGCGGTCGTAAAAACTCAAACAAACAACAATACCCCCGTCCCCATCCCCTCGCAATACTCTCCAGGCTGCTCGGGTGAGTCCACTCACACTAGCAGCCTGGAAAGTTCGCTCCCTTTTAGACAATCCTAGGAGCAACCGGCCGGAACGAAGGACGGTGCTAGTCGCTCGGAAACTGGCGCGCTACAAGGTGAACATTGCTGCTTTCAGTGAGACCCGATTCTCTGAGCAGGGTCAGCTGGAGGAGTTAGGGGCTGGCTACACTTTCTTCTGGAGCGGCCGGCCAAAGGCAGAGTGACGCGACGCTGCTGTTCCCTTTGCCATCCGTAACGACATTTTTGGACGTCTGCCCTGTCTGCCGCAGGGTATCAATGATCGCCTGATGAGCCTCCGCCTGCCTCTTCGGGGAGACCAGTTCGCCACCATCATCAGCGCCTACGCTCCCCAATGACGAGCTCTGATGCGGCGAAGGACCAAATTCTACGAGGACCTGCACGCCTTGCTGGTGACTGTGCTGAAAGAGGACAAGTTAATTGTCCTTGGTGACTTAAATGCCCGCGTCGGGATGGACCACGCTGCCTGGCAGGGAGTGCTGGGTCCCCATGGTCACGGTAGCTGTAACGATAACGGCCACCTTCTTCTGCGCACGTGTGCGGAGCACCGTCTCCTGCTGTCCAACACCTTTCTCCGCCTTCCAACGCGGGAGAAGGCCACGTGGATGCACCCTCGGTCGTGGCGCTGGCATCTGCTGGACTATGTTCTCGTCTGGAGACGAGATCGACAGGACGTGCTGGTAACCAAGGCGATCCGCGATGCCGATGGTTGAACAGATCACCGCCTCGTCATCTCCCAGATGAGGCTCCGACTGCAACCCCGACGAAGGCCCCAAGGTAAGAGGCCGCCATGTAAGTTAAATACTCTTTTATTAAATTTGCCTGCTCACTGTTTTGATTTCAGCAACCAAATAACCGAGAAACTGGAGGACCTGCATGCTCCAGATGATAACGCTACCGTGGAGACACGATGGTGTCAACTGCGAAATGTCATCCAGTCCACCGCCCTCGATGTACTCGGACGCGCACACCGCCGACACCAGGACTGGTTTGACGACAATGACGCCGACATCAGAATCCTGCTAGCGGAGATATATAGACTACACAAAGTGTACATGGACCTTCGGACTGACGCCACCAAAGCAGCCTTTTTCAGATGCCGGCGCCTTGTACAACAACGGCTGCGGTAGATGCAGGATGCCTGGATGATCCGAAAGGCTGAGGAAATCCAGGGTATGCGGACCGCAATGAAATGAAAAACTTTTTCAAAGCCATCAAGGCCATCTACGGCCCGTGTATCAAGGGGTCCGCACCGCTGCTCAGCTCTGACGGCACAACACTGCTGACAGAGAAATTGCAAATTCTGAAGCGCTGGGCCGAGCACTTCAGAAGTGTCCTTAATTGCTCATCAGCCATCTCCGATGCTGCCACTGACCTGCTCCCTCAAGTGGACACGAACAATGACCTGGACCTGCCGCCTTCCCTACCAGAAACCATCCGGGCCGTGCAGCCGATTTCCAGCGGTAAAGCACCGGGATCCGACGCAATCCCACCGGAAGTCTACAAGCACGGTGGGCCCCGGCTGATGGCAGAACTCACAACACTCTTCCAGGAGATGTGGCGCCAAGGACAAGTTCCTCAGGATTTCAAAGACGCGACCATCGTCCATCTCTACAAACGGAAGGAGAACCGGCAACTCTGTGATAATCACAGAGGCATCTCGTTGCTCAACATCGCCGGGAAGATCTTCACCCGTATCCTTCTCAATCGTCTTAACGGTCACCTAGAGCAAGGGCCTGCTCCCGGAAAGCCAATGTGGCTTCCGCCGACACCGCGGAACAACCGATATGATCTTTGCCGCCCGCCAGCTACAAGAGAAGTGTCAGGAGATTCGAACTCACCTATACACTACCTTCGTAGATCTAACGAAAGCCTTTGACACGGTGAATCGTGACGGACTGTGGAAAGTCATGCAGAAATTCGGCTGTCCTGAGTGGTTCACGCACCTGGTGCGTCAGCTTCATGACGGGATGACGGCGCGCGTCACTGACAACGGGACGGTATCCGAAGCATTCGCAGTGACCAACGGGGTGAAGCAGGGCTGCGTACTGGCCCCCACCCTCTTCAGTCTCATGTTCTCGGCTATGCTGATGGACGCCTACCGTGATGAGCAGCCTGGTATGCGCATCGCCTACAGAACTGACGGGCACCTTCTCAACAGTCGGCGTATGCAGGCTCCAACGCGCGTGTCTATGACTACAGTCCATGACTTGCTCTTCGCGGACGACTGCGCCCTTAACACCGTGACGGAGGAGGACATGCAAAGGAGCATGGACCTCTTCGCCGAAGGCTGCACCGATTTCGGATTAACAATCAGTACAGCCAAAACGGTTGTCATGCACCAACCGCCACCCAGCACGGAATACAATGCTCCTCAAATCAATGTCAACGGTGCTCAACTCAAAAAGGGGAAACCTTCGCTTATCTAGGAAGCACGATGTCACGCAACACGAGAATCGATGACGAGGTTGCCCAACGGATCTCCAAAGCTAGTCAGGCCTTCAGCCGGCTGCAGGCCTCCGTGTGGAATCGCCACGGTATTCACCTAAACACCAAACTGAAGATATACAAGGCCGTCGTCTTGACGACACTCCTTTACGGAGCGGAAAACTGGACCGTCTACTCGAACCAAGCCAGGAAGCTGAATCACTTTCATCTCAGCTGCCTCCGCAGAATACTGAAGCTGAGATGGCAAGACAGGATCCCGGACACGGAAGTCCTGGAGCGGACCTGAATCCTCAGCATCCATGCCATGCTGAGGCAAGTGCAACTGCGATGGAGCGGCCACCTGGTAAGAATGGACGACGAGCGACTACCCAAATGACTTTTCTACGGAGATGTCGCTACGGGTTCTCGCCGGCAGGGAGGTCAAAAACGACGCTACAAGGACACTTTGAAGAAAACCGAACTCTCTCTTTCCTTACCCACCTGAGGCGAGGTCGGGCGCAGGTGAATTCATAGCCATAAATGGCAAAAGTGGGCAGTGCGGCCTGAGCCGACATCTACGTGTGACCATGTTTGATACGCACACCCTCCCCATATTCTGCATTGATTTTGAGAGCACATCCGAAATAAGAAAAACGCCTGCCATACCCTGATTTGGTGCCCGTATTGGTCCAGTGCATCTACCACGCGGCGCGTTTAGGGGACACACACCGTCAGTTCGACCGTGGTAGTCCGACGATCTCAAACATATGCGCCAAGGAAGGTGGTGCAGGGACGGTGACTTGCACATGGATTAGTTTTAAGTGATAGTAGAATTGCACTGCATCTACCGCACACTTCTCCTCCCCCACCTGAACACGGCTTCATGAGAGAGTCAAAAAGACCGGAGCCGGGAGATTGCGCAAGTGGCTGGCGCGGCCGGAGCCGCCCCTGAGCGTACTGCCACATCTGACTCGTATCCCAATGAGTGCGAGTGCCATAAAGGCCACATTGAGAAGGAGCCATTACAGTATGACTATCAGTCCGCCAGTTAGCTACTCCGCACAAAACAAACACTGGGCTGACCACGCGGTCCAAGTTGTCCCGTTAGTTGGCAACCTTTCAAGCCACAGCTTTTAACGTATTTTGATAGTTTCAAGCGCATCAGATTGTTTATAGTGAGGAAAATGTGCTGAACCGTCTACCTCACTCTCTCCCACACCCACACAATCAGACCACCGTTCGATTCGATCAATGGAATAGTTCGGTGATTGGGCGCAGCTGCTGATGTATATAATGAACTCGTTTACGCGTACCAAATACGCGACCTGACCCCCAAACAAAAGCACCAGTATATCACACCAAAGTGGGTTGCGCGGCTCAAATCTCACATGTGTCTGAGTGTAATAGTCAGTTGGCAACCTTCCAACCCATGGCGCTTATCCCCCGTGACATTCTCAAGCTTAGATCGCACATGCAGCAGAGGAGCCACGTGGAGAAGGAGCCGAGGATTATGCTTGCTACTCAATCAGTTTTGCAGACTGAGCGCATGTTTTTTGTGGTATTGCGTGTGATCATGTCAGGTGCAGATGCTGATGGGGAGAGATTAAGTGTCGCGGAATAACCGGCGGTGTTCTACCGCAGATTTTCACGGAGATGCATGTGACCTAATAGGCTCATGCGATCAGTTGATTCGGGTTCGGCGGATGTATGTTGATGCTCCTGGCACTGGTTTACCGATCTCTGTGCAATGGATTCGCACGTGACCGACCAGGCCGATGCGTGAAGTTCATCTTCGGTCACCATGAGGACAGGATAGGTCAGGAGGTGCTGAGTCTGCGGGGGTTGTCCTGCTGGTACTGGTAGTCGCGCTTATGGGAGGACTGTGGGAAGTATTGATGGGTGTGCAAGATGTGGTAGGTTTGGAAGCATGGAGGTGGGGTCCTCTTTCGCGGATGCGCATATGACCGAGAAGGTCCATGGGGTGAGTGAATGCGTGGGGGCAGTTAGGGCATTAGAGGCGGTGGTCTCTGCTGTGTCTTGTTGCTCCAGGCACCAGTTCGTAAGTCTCTATGTGATGCATTCGCAATTGAACGACCAGGCCGATGTGTGAGGTGAATGTGCGATCGCAATGATGACAGGTTAGTACCGAGACCCCAGCGCTTTTACGGGGGCGGTAATGGTGGTGGAGGAAGCAGGTGGTCAGAGGTGGCTGCTGAGGTGGCGGGAGTGGGGCAAGTGGTGTTTTTCGCCTTGATTGTCGCAAGTGGTGGGGGTGGGAGGAATGTGTCGGTGATTGTGGATGGCGGGGCATCGATGAAGTTGTTATCAGTGGTTGGGATGGTCGTTGTCGTGGGGTTTGAGGCAGGTGTGGCAGAAGTTGATGTTATGGGACTGTTGTTGCATTGAGTTCCAAGATGTTCGACCAGGACGCTTCGCGCGCGGAATGTGCGTTGATATCGTGGGCACGTTGGCAAGGCTTGGGTATAAGTGGTGTTGATCTGGGCCTCTTGTGACTTTCGAACCCCCCTTTCGGCCTTAGCAGCGGCGATCCGATTGGTTTCGTATATTGTTGCACCAGTTTTCAGGGACCTTCTCCAGGTCCGTCTGTCCTGGGCAAGCTTCTCCTAGGTCAGCGGGTTGATTTGCATTTTCTTACGAGATTTTTAAAGTGTCCTTGCAGCGTTGTTTTTACCTCCCTGTTTGCGGTTACCCGTAGTGACATATCTGTAGAAAAATCGTTTGGGCAGTTGCTCGTTGTCCATTCTAACCGGGTGGCTGCTCCATCACAGTTGCACTTGCCTCAGCATGGCGTGGATGCTGAAGATTCCGGTCCACTCCAGGACTTCCGTGTCCAGGATCCTGTCTTTCTATCTCAACTGCAGTATTCTGCGGAGGCAGCTGAGATGGAAATGATTCAGCTTCCTGGCTTGGATTGTGCAGACGGTCCAGGTCTCTGCTCTGTAAGGGAGTGTCTTCAAGACGACGGCCTGGTACATCTTCAGTTTGGTGTTCAGGTGAATACCGTGGCGATTCCACACGGAGGCCTGCAGCCAGCCGAAGATCTGGCATGCTTTTGAGATCAGTTGAGCTACCTCGTCATCGATTCTCGTGTTGCGTGACAGCGTGCTTCCCTGATAAGGAAAGGTTTCCACATTTCTGTGTTAAGTGCCGTTGACACTGATTCGGGGAGCATTGTATTCCGCACTGTGTGGCAGTTGGTGCATAACCACCGTTTCGGCTGTACTGACTGTTAATCCAAGATTGGCGCAGGCTGCGACGGCGATATCCATGCTCCTTTGCATGTCCTCCTCCATAACGGTGTTAAGGGCGCAGTCGTCCGAGAAGAGCAAGTCATGGACTGTATTTGTACACACGCGCGTTGGGGTCTGTATACGCCGACTGTTGAGAAGGTGCCCGTCAGTTCTGTAGGCAATGCGGATCCCAGGCTGCTCAGCATGGTAGGCGTCCATCAGCATAGCAGAGAACATGAGACTAAACAGGGTGGGGGCCAATACGCAGCCCTACATAACTTCACTGGTCACTGCGAATGTTTCGGACACCGTCCCGTTGTCAGTGACGCGGGCCATCATCCCGTCGTAAAGCTGACGCACTCGGATCTACTATCACTAATAACTAATTAGCGCACAGGTCACCGTCCCTTCACCACCCATCTATGAAGCATACGTTGGATATCGAGCAGTCCGTCGCGATTCAGTGTCAAAGGCTTTCGTCACATCCACGAAGGTAGTGTATAGGTGGGTTCACATCTCCAGGCACGTCTCTTATAGCTGGCGAGCGGCTAAAATCATGTCGGTTGTTCCGTGGTGTCGGCGGAAGCCACATTGGCCTTACGGGAGCAGTCCCCGCTCTAGGTGACCGTTCAGACGATTGGGAAGGATACGGGCAAAAATCTTCCCAGCGATGTTGAGCAACGATATGCCTCTGTGATCAGCACAGGGTAACCGCTTCCCCTTCCGCGTGTAGAGATGGACGATTGTCGCGTCTTTTAAATCTTGGAGAACTTTTCATTGACACCACATCTCCTGGAATAATTTTGTGGGTTCCCCATCATCCGGTTCTGCCGTACTTGCAGACATCTAGTGGTATTGTGTCGGATCCCGGTGATTTCCAGCTGAAAATCTGTTGCACGGCCCGGATGGTTTCTGGTAGGGAAGGCGGCAGATCCAGGTCATTGTTCGTGTCCACTTGAGGGAGCTTGTCAATGGCAGCATCGGAGATGTCTGATTAGCAATTAAGGACATTTATGAAGTGCTCGGCCCAGCTCTTCAGAATTTGTGATCGCTCCATCAGAAGTTTTTTGCCGTCAGAGCTGAGCAGCGGTGTGGTCCCCTTGGAACAGGGGTCGTAGATGGCTTTGATGACATTGACGAAGTTTCATTTCATTACGGTCCGCATACCCCTGGATTTCCTCAGCCTTTCGGATCATCCAGACTTTCTGCATCTTCCGCAGCCGTTGCCGTATAAGGCGGCGGCATCTAAAAAAAGCTGCTTTGGTGGCGTCAGTCTGAAGGTCCATGTAGGCTTTGCGTAGACTATACATCTCCGCAAGTAGGGTGCTGATGTCGACGTCATTGCCGTCAAACCGGTCTAGGTGTTTACGGCGTGCGTGTACGAGGACTTCAAGGGCGGTGGACTGGATGACATTTTGCAGCCGACACCATCATGTCTCCACGGTGGCCTTATCATCTGGAGCACGCAAGTTCTCCATTTCCTGAGTAATTCGGTTGCTGAAATCAAAACAGTGAGCAAGGAAATTTAACAAAGGAATATTTAACTTTTGTGGCCTTTGTCGGAGCCCCATCTTGGAGAGGACGAGGCGGTGACCCGTCCAACCATCGGCATCGTAGATCGCCTTGGTCACCAGCACGTCCTGTCGATATCGCCTCCGGACGAGAACATAGACCTGCAGCTGCGAGCGCCGCGACCGAGGATGCATCCACGTGGCCTTCTCCCGCGTCGGAAGGTGGAAGTAGGTGTTGGTCAGCAGGATACGGTGTTCCGCACAGGTTTGCAGAAGAAGTAGGCTGTTATCGTTACAGCTTCCGAGACAGTGGGGACCCATCAAGGACAATTGACTCGTCCGCCTTCAGGACAGTCGCCAGCAGGGCATGCAGGTCCTCGTAGAATTTGTCCTTCGCCGCATCAGAGCTCGTCATTGGGGGAGCGTAGGCGCTGATGATGGTGGCGAACTGGTCTCCCCGAAGAGGTAGGCGAGGCCCATCAGGCGATCATTGATAACCTGCTGCAGAGAGGACAGTCATCTCACGATGTCGTTCCGGATGGCAAAGTCAACAGCAGCGTCGCGTCGCTATGCCTTTGGCCGGCCGCTCCAGAAGAAGGTGTAGCCAGTACCTACCTCCTCCAGCTGACCCTACTCAGAGAATCGGGTCTCGCTGAGAGCAGCAATGCCCACCTTGTAGCGCACCAGATACCCAGTGTCTAGCGCCGCCCTCCGTAACGGCTGATTGATTTTCGGATTGTCTAATAGGGAACAAAAGTTACAGGCTGCTATTGTGAGCGGACTCACCCGAACAACCCGAAGGGTCTGGCACGGGGGATGGAGACGGGGGCATTTGTTGTTTGCTTGAGTTTTACGACCGCGTATTTTGCGATCTGCGAGCCGCGGCCGGCTGCAGAAGACGGGAGACCCAGCATTTGTTTAGAGCAGCTTTTCTAGCCCCTTCCTCTGCGAGGAGGCAAGCAGTGCTGCCCTAAATGGGGCTGCTCTGACATCTCAGACGGCTGCCGCACTATTGGTCAAGTTTTTGTGTTAGTGGGAGAGCGACCAGAGTTAGCCTGGGCCACCTGCGGGGTTGCTGTTACCCTCACCATATGACTTTTTGAGATGGTAGGGGAGAGGTGGTGGGAGGTTCTGTAGTCAGACATACCGGGTGTGGAGGCCCACACAGCACCGGAGACCCTCACCTGGTTTAGCCCGCTGGTCGTGACGGTTGCTCGGGGTGTGGCCGCAGGGTAGAACCCAACTTCGAAGAGCCACAGGTGAGAGTTGGGTACTAGTTAAGGCGGCCACAGGAGCATTCACCACGTTTACGAGACAAATGGAGCAACCAAATGCTACCTGCGTGGTACCAATCCTAAATAGTATCCTCTAAACCCAAAGAGCACACTCACATATCCCATAAACAAGGCTTTGCGTCCGACAAGATCCTAAAATATTCGCTGAATATAAAGAGAAACGAGAAAAATGCCGCAAACAAATACGGTTTGCTAGAAATTCGTTCGAGTGCGGACTGACAGCAGAATCCATTATATAACCCAAGAAGTTTCATGGGTACATCCACAGTAGGCGAAAACACAGGGACGAAATTCCCTATCTAATGGACAGCCTCGGCTACTTATTATTTGAAGGACCACAGAAAGCACAATTACTGTCACAGTTTTTTCGAGCAGTTTTTACGTTGGAGCCCTCTGAAGACAATCAGGAATTTGAAATGGGCCGGGGTAAGCAGGAGCTTCAAATAGGCCAAGGTACTGCCGTCATTAAAACCGTTCGGAACATGTCTTGAGTACTTACTCTAATAAGTAAAATAAGATTAAGCTTAATGTGGCCATCTGAATCCAAATACATTTAAAACCATATATCAGACTCAATGACTGAATATGATATGTGTTACTGTTTGCTTATTTTACGCTTTCTTTAAAAGCAGTGGAGAAATTTAAAATATTTGTACTTTTAATTTACAGTTAGGGCAAAATTTAAAGCATCCCAGTTTGCAAGTGTCATTGAAAATAAGCATTGTTGATATCCTCCTTCTGGATTCCAATTTTGAGGTAAGAAACTTGTATGTAACCTTATCCTAAAGTACTGAATAAATTAACCCAACCGTTCACATAGCAATTCGCTTATAGGGTACCCATACGCTTAGGTTTCTGAAAACACACCTATATGGCATCATGCATTTTATGCAAATCCTTTTCCTTTAAGTGATGCTTATCTTTTTATGAGTGTATATCAAAACCATCAAATAACTCTCCGGGATCCGATGGGATTCTTAGGCTGACACTTCATGAGCTATCAACGGAGCTGGCAAAGCCTCTTTCATCTATCTTTGAGCTGTCCATAAGGACAGGGAGACTGCTCTAACAGTTGAAAATGACCAACCTCTTTCCCCTCTGAATGTAGCAGGATGACAGCAGGCAGCTTCAGGTCTGCCGGTTCAATGCTATAACCATTGAGCCACGGGCCCAGTGGTTAGAGCGTTGAACTTCTGATCAACAGGTCATGGGTTCGAGCCTCGGGTAGTGCACCACCTGGGGTTGGGTATGACTGGCTGATGACGGCTAATAAGTCAGAAATGGCAATTCTGGCCTCCTTTGTCTTTTTCGGCAATGTTCATCTGCCTATGATACTAGCCGTAGTGCGGCTGCTAGCGGGGCTCGAGAGTGAGCCCCAAGGCAGAACGGGACAAGTGAGTTCCGTTAGCGATCGGTGAGCGTTCATCAGCGAGCTTCAAACCTATTAACTGGCTTGCCCCTCGTGCAAAACGATGGAAGTTTTAGAAAAGAGTGCTATACAACAATTCTGTGAATAAAATAGCAGCTTACAGAATTTTCAGGATGGGTTTAAGTGAGGAAACTCCTGCCCCTCAAATCGGCTAACGTGTCTGGAGGTTTGGACCTGGGCTTGAGAAAAGGGCTTCGAGTTCGATGTCATATATATCGACTTCCGTTCAGAATTTAACACTGTCCCGGTATCAGGAGAGATCTAATAAGATGGATATCGGAGTTTCTGGTTGGTCGAAAACAGTATCTCTATCGGAGATGGCATGCCAGACTGGGTGAACAAGGCATGTGGCGTGCCTCAAGGATCAGTAATCGGACCCTTTCTCTTCATCCTTTGTGTTAATGACAGCCTTCAGAAATTCGAATGTGGTAAAATAACGTTCGCCGAAGACATTAAACTCGGGCAAGTCAGTAAGGATCCGAATGAACGGAAAGTCCTTCAAAATAATCTACACTAATTGCAAACGGGGTCCGAGAAATGTCTTACGGATTTCAATGTGACATCATTCATCTGCGTCCAACAAGCTACCATTCGAATGACAGTATGCGGGCATATCATCAAAAAGCTATTACTCTTCCCGTAGAATCTTCACAGAAGGAGCTCGGTGTTTGGGTGCAAAACAACATGAAACCAGCACTGTAGCGCAGCAAAACTGCAAACCCGACTCAGTCTCCGAACATGGGCTCCTGTAGGAGTCTAAGTGCTTAACTGCCGTTCCAGTGATTTTCCTCTTTTTCATGAAAAGAACCTGTGACTCGCATATTTGCACCTATACTTGGGGGTTACACGAGATCATCAGTTAAAGTTCACCGAGCACGCTGACATTGCGACTGAAATGCCAGACAAAGGTCGTCTGTACATAGGTAAGTAGGCAATTGGGGCTACGATTGCAGGTCTTTTAAAACGTACTTGTATTGCAATTGGGAGACCAACTGTACGATATGACCCCGTAACCTTTAAATATACGTTGCACGCGGGCTTTAGTCGGTTAGGACAACTTTATCGTGCCCGAAGTCGAGCCCTTCCATCGTGGTTCAAGAGCATCGACTGGAACTCCCGGCTGGCGGGGAATAACCCTCTGAACAATACAAACTCCTCTCCCCCTAAAGGAGCATGCATATCGTTTCCAGCCAATCCAAATGAACATTGGCTGGCGCGAAAGGGCAGAAATAATATGGGCAGACACTTCTAGTCAGAAAAAGAATTTCCTACATTTGTTGCGTAAGCTTTCTTGTTGGTGACCCGTCGTAGTGTAAACGATTCTGCTAAAAGGAAAACCTGCATCAAGTCCACCAATCAGGTCAGATTGGTGCAAACGGTTCGCCTGTAACTTTGATCCTTTCCATTGGGCTATGTTTACTTTTGCAGGCTACAAATTTCGTAAGTTAAACGAGTAATGGCCAACAACTCAACGGTATCTCTGCTAAACATTCCCAGTCTAACTTCCACCTCAACGCCCGCATCAAATTCGGAATTGGTGATGTGTATTTGTCGACCTAGTTGATGTGAAGTGGAGGATGTCACCTACAATAGCGGAAACAGCATGGAGCGGAGTTTCGTCAAATACAGGTGAACGGCGGTCCCACAAATAGAGAAGACACAGTCTTAGGAACCATAAGCTTTCTATCTCTCTCGGGCATCAAAAGAAGCAAAGCCCCATCGACAAAGGATAGGGTGGGAAGCGTTGACCAGTATTTGAGAGTAGTCGTGGTCACACTGACGAGATTGGTGGTTAATGGCCATTTGGTCTCGGCTGCAATAGGTTGGTGTCATCACTGCAACTGCTGTTCCACGCCCTGGTGGGACACCAGTCATGACCCGGTGACCTGGGGGAGGAGGCTGTCGGTCGCAGTAGAGATGGTGCAGTGGTTAGATGACCTTACATCAGTCAGTACGGTCACGAACAGCGCTACCTAACGAGAAGGGGCCAGTACCCAGGCCTCCAACTATTGAAACTTGTTTCCTTTCCAAACTTCGGAGAGATAAACGTGCCTTTCTTGTGATCCCTCAGCCATCTCGCCTATGCGTGAACACGTGAAGCTTTCCTTTGAATGGATAGAGTAACTTCTAACCGGAACAAACGAAGTTTCGAGGCACGCGTTCATTGAACGTTTGACGTTTCAGACAGCAAATTAAGCTATTTTTTATTAAGCTATCCTCAGGAAAAAATGTACGGCCACAAGTGTGAACATGCATGAAATCAGACACTAATTACCATCACTAGTATTGAAATACTATTCGGAGAAAAAAGCGAAAGATGACATAATAAATGGCAATTTATTCGAGCTAAAAGGCGGGATCTCGGAGAAAGCATTATATATTTTTCCATCATCCGGAGTGAACCACGGGGTAAGAGCAGGGTGGAATGACGGAATGTGAAAACGAACATACATACTTCGTAAACGATTCCAGTAAGCAACCTAAAGGACACGGTCATACTCTGTACTCTCAGCAGCCATCCAACTTTCAATCTCCGCCACTGTGCGAGGCACATCCGAGAGAACTTCACAGCCCGTCTCTGTTATCAAGACGTCCTCCTCAATTCTGACCTATAAGAGAAGGTCTGCGAATTCAGCTCAGTGGAAATGCGCAGGATTAAAGCAACAATTCACAGACCTGTAGCAACTTACACCGCCAAATTTTTGGAACCGCTGGATCTCATCGATCACCAGAAATTGACTCTGCACTGGGGAGGCTGCAGCCTCAGCGAGCAGCCGAGGAATAAAGTAACAGCCGGGTTCTACTGTCAGGACCATGTTGGCCTGCAGATCACGAGAAGTACGGAGGTTCCGCAGGCCCGGATGGGTGGATCGTGCCGGGGTATTCTACAGAAAAAGGGAGCAGGGGGTAAATGTAAAAAATACCAAAAACAGTCATTCGCGGGCTCATGCTTTAGACCACGAAGCACGTTGCGAAATTTGCCTTGCGGAAGGCTTTCTGCTGCATTCTGCACCCCTCGGTTGGGAACCTCGAACTGGGTACCAATCGAAGACAACACTGCTGACATACCTTAGGAGGAAATAAATCGCACCAAACCCCTCATAAAGCAGTTTCTAGGCGAGTTGAAATATTTGTGCCATGAGGCCAAATTCGCAGTTAGTGTGTACGAGGGAATCGAAAGTTTCCAAGCACACGGCTGAATTGACAAAGGTCAACGCAAATTATAAGCATGTCCCCCTTCCCGGTCCGAAGACCACTTTCTAAATAACATCGCCTTCTCTATTCAGCACCAAACTGCTCGTGATTGCCAGATATGATTTGTCGACTGGATAATCTACCATTTACAAATCATTCGCCTGAGATTAATTAATCCTGGCGTATAAAAACAGCCCAAGTCAGTTGACTCAAAAAATAGATCGGATAAAGGTAACAGAGGCAAGTAGCCATAAGTCCGCGCAAAAGGCAGTCTCCAATAAAATAAGTGCCTCCCTGCTAGCACTTACCGAAAAACAATAGGTGCACATAAAATACCAGTATTTACCTCGTATACTAAAGCGGTTTAAAAGTCGGATGGCATACATATTCATGTGCAGATAGCTAGCCGACTTACCCTCTTATTTAATTCATGGGCTCTAGCAATTTGAGCAAACAACGCCACTGTTAGAGAGCTGTACTGGGTAGAATCTGCTGTAGTAGATGGGCGCTCACCGATCGGTTACGGAACTCGCTCGTCCCGTGGTGCTTTCGGGGTTCACTTTCGAGCACCGCCAGCAGCCTCTCCAACGAGAAGGTCACGATGATTTGTAAGACCAGCTGGCCCTTACTCGGCATAAACACGAGTCAAGCCTAAGCTTATCTATGGGCCTTTTCCATTTTTTCTTGCGCATGCTTCGGTGCGCACGTACGCGTCAGGTACACGCGTGTGAGGCGCATCAGAGCATCCAGGATAGTCGCCCAATTCCTGATTGGCTGTCTGAGTATGCCCTTTGGGTCGATGGTGCCGTTGTAACTTCTGGTTGGATGGTGGTATTTCCCAATCAGGTAGCACGCTTCGTCTGTCTGCCCGTGCGGATTTCGCTCGTTGTCGCCTATGGGCGCTCTCCCTAACACAGCAAATTGATCTCCGGTCATAGTAGGGCTACCCACACTCACATGGCAATCCCGTGATATTGAACAGTATGGGCAATAACTAGCGCACGGCTGTACCTGTTTGCATGCACGTGAATGGTACGCGATGGTGGAAGGGTTACGCAAACGCGTCCGCTTTTGCCCACAACCGGCCGCGAAGCTCGGACAGATTGCTACTGCAGGGGAAGAAGGGAGTTCGGCCAATCCTGAGCAATCAGCCCTCGTGGCAAATCAACACAGTCCTGCCTACGGTCATCTGACGCGGTGGAGCCTATCACAACGCGCCAAAAGTCGTGGCCGGCCGACTGGAACGAGGGGATCACGCTGCTTGGAGTCCTTAATGCAACACTTAAAAAAGCCCTCACTTAGACGGAAACTTCATGCAATTTCGGATGACAGTGATGTGTGCCTTTCTCTTCATTATCAACCACAGAATGCACTTTGAAACTGTTACGACGTGCCAACAGACCTGACTTGGAATGGCGCAAACTGATAGGACATCTCGGTCTTCCTCAGGGCTATGGATCGGGCCGCGATGGCTCTTTCAAAACATGGCTATAATAGCACTATCACCTACGTTAGATTCCAGTCCTATTTGCGCTCTATCACGTTTGGTAGCGTGCAGTAGGGACCAGGTTGCATGTATCACGCGTAAGCGTGTTGCTTGGCCTTGTCTGCCACTGCAGTCGCGATCACTCTTGGTCTTCTTGACTGTCTTTCCATCGGAACGCTGTTTAATTGGGTAGGCAAACCGATGGTAAGTCTGTTCCCCCATAATCGACGCCTCGCACCAAGCCTGGATGCGCCCGATTCGCGGTACAACGGTAGCGTTCGTCGTTTGTGATGGTCCGACTACCCTGAAGTTATTTCTGGGAGTGAGCATATGTTCGAATAGTCAGGTGTTTCTACGGTTGGGGGTGGGTACGTTGATGACTTTGTCTCTGGGTGTACGTGTCACGAGTTACCTGATGCCCATATGTCTTTGACTCTACGAACAGGGCTACACGTGAGCGTGAACCTTTGGACGGCCAAGCTTGAGCACACCATGAATCTACGATTGGTGGGCATGACAAATAGTCTGTATGGGTGATGAGAGAGTGAGGTCAACAGCTCAGTGCATTTTCGTCACTATAAACAATCTGACGCGCTTGAAACTATCACGGTGTGCTAAAAGCCGTGGCTTGGAAGGTTGCCAACTAACGGGATAACTCGGACGCGTGGTCAGCCCAATGCGTGTTTTCTGTGGAGTGGCTGACAGGTGGACTGAGAGTCAGGCTGCAATGGCTCCTTCTTAATGTGGCCTTTATGGCACTCCCACTCCGTGGGTTCCGAGTCAGGTGTGGTGGTACACCCAGGGGCGGCTCCGGCCGCACCAGCAACCTGCTCCCTCTCCCATCTCCGGTCTTCTTGACTCTGTCTCGACACCGGGCTCAGGTGGGGGAGGAGAAGAGAGTGCGGTAGCTGCAGCGCAAGGCTACTATCACTTAAAACTACTTCACGCGCAAGTCACCGTCCCTACACCACCTGGTGTGGAGCATACGGCGGACCTCGTCGAAATCGACGGTCGAACTCTCATGAGTAATGACACTGTTTGGGGAGGCGACACAACTCTGCGTAGTCGTGTGCGCCCACTCGCTCATGTTCCTCCCTGTGGGCATATGAAAATGTCGGCTCTATAAATTCACCAGAGTAAGTGAAGCCAAGTAACCTCTATCAGTGCTATCTTACATACCTACAGAGGTGCCCATTTTAACCATAGTCAAATCGATTAATATTTTATGGTGGTTTCGACATTCCTTTTTATGGACTAACATGGATTTGGGGGCGGAATCAGTGTAGGCTTATTTGCCTCTCCCAGCAACAGTTCGAACGACCACGCGTAACCTCCTTTTTAGACATTAAGTCACGTCGTTGGAGGTCTTCATGGCGATGTCCCTTTCCTCTGCGAGCAAACTACTTAAAATCCTCGAGATAACCCACACCGATCATATCAGATGGCGTTCAGGTCAGTGTAGTCTTCCGCATTTTTTTATTTGTCTTAATCCTCACCCTTGTGGGACTCCTCTTACGGGAAATAAAACTCCCATATCTTCATTTTTCCGTACTTTTGAATGACAGGCGTAGTGAAACTTCTCACTATGTATATGTGGTCACCACCCATGTGGATGATGAGCAAGCAGCTTTAGTGAGAGACGATTTAATAACGGTCTCATTAAAATCCCTTATTTCAAACTATAAAGGAGCCTAAAAACTCAGTTACTGAGAAACCTGTCACTGCTCTAAAACGTGGCAAAAACCAGATATATCTTTAGTAAAGTATCTTTACTGACGGTTTGACCATCTTGTCCTCCAATTAACTCAAAAGCACCCAAGATATAGGCCTTGGGTCCCATATCTTCATTTCTCAATACTTTTGAATGACAGACTTAGCGAACCTTACCATTATGTAGTTACGGTTACCACGCATATGAAGGATGCGTAAGCAGCTTTAGTTAGAGATGCTTTTAATAACGGTTTCATTCAAATCCTTTATATCAGACAAGAAAGGAGCCTATAAACCATCAATCACTGAGAGGTGGACACGACACAAATCCGTTTCATAATACAAAAGGTCACGTGCAAGGCGCGGCTGCGTCCACATTGTGGGGCAACGGTGGAGTTCGTCGTTTGCGACGGTTAACGCAGGAAAGCACTTTATTTTCAACCCTATTAAACGAATGCTTCTGTGACTGGTTAGTGCTCAGACACAGATGAACAATCTTCAAGTTTTTTGGACCGGGTTACCTTGGTGTATCCGGCTACGTCATGAACATCACAGCCCATAAGGTGACCAAGACCGTGCGGCATGAACACGGCGCCAAGGTGTGCCTCCAACATCTCCGAGACGTCGCCCTGCAGGAGGCCACCGGCAACCAAGGACTCAAGAATCTTCCGTTCGGCTAGGCGATGCATATTCGGCCAGTGGACACCCGGACGAAGACAAGAGAGAACGGCACTGAAAGTGGTGATAGGAAAAACAAGGCTATCATCCAACTACTGGTCGTGAACTCTTTCTTAGGTCCAAAAACGTCACCCCATTCGGTCCTGCAGGTACGTCGAAAAAAAACCGGAAGGATACTGACGATGTGGACAAATTCAATTACGTAACTTAGTCGAACATTCCTACTATTTCAAAATAAACGTCCTCTTCTAATTTGTAGTTCGTTTCTTATATAATAATGGTCAAAAATTGGTATTTTATAAGTGCCTACAACTATTCGTTTTCAGATGTATAATTCATATAGTAGCACTAACCCCAGTCCCTCATAACCAAGAAACTAGAAGTGAACGGCAAATATAACAACTTTTGGCAGTAGCATTGGAATCGTTGGGTAAAATTTCGCAAGTTCAAATTCCGTAAGACATCGCTGGCACAGATTACCTAATAGAAAAGCTTTATTTGCAAAGATGGCTTATCGTTTGGGCAGTAACGCGATCACAACCTGTGCATATGACAGGCATCAGCCGTTTTTTCGTCATATTGTGGTAAAAATTGGGTAGATAACCCGATCAGATTACTAGGAACTAATTCAAACTTTCACATAAATTTTGGTGGAAAATTTGAAACGTCGTGAAGGAAGGAATTCATTCAAAGTTAGCACATTAACTACCAAACAAATGTAAAACCTTGCTGTATGAACAAGTGTAAACACCAAACACCAAAGAACGGCGAATAACCACTGAGGAGTCGAACCGCTCACAGTTTTATCACTTAATAGCATAACATCGGCGAAACATGTGCGTGAACTTTTAGGTCCCTATCAGCATTGGAAGTATGATCACATTACTTGTCATATACGAAGCATATATCTCAAGACGTGATCACACAGCGACACAATTCTAGCTCCAGGGGCATATTAACGCAGCGAACAGGAAGAAAATGCCCCTATAATTAAAACAAAAATTTTATTGATCATCTGTCTTCAGAGTTCGAATAATCGGGAAGGCCGAGACGTTGGGGGGGGGGGTACAAAGTACCGATATGTTCAGTTCTCCTCACAGCTCCAGTTTTGCTGGCACCCCACTTAACAGTATTTGCATCGACGAGGTATGAGCCATACACATTTCCGTGATACGAGAAGGAAGCTGAAACGAATCTCTCTTCACGAACCCTTCCTCGTCCCGAGCCCTATTAATAAACTGCGGAGAGGGTCATATCGGTCGCTGACCGGCTGCCGTTTTTTCTCAATTTCTATGATGATCCTCACGACTAAGAGTCTGTACTAAAGTAAAGATATATGTACCTTACCTAAGTAGTTTATTTCAATAGCGCAGCCCGACTCGTGTTTGGATTATTGCACCGCCTTTTCCTAGTCTTCCATCGTTTAAAGGTCACATTATTCCAAAGTACGCGGGCTGTAAATTAAAAGTTGTCAATAAAAGCAGGGAGAAAGTTTCCCGAACCCACATTGAAACGGGGTGAGAAGCTGAGAAGTAAAAGCATCAGCACTGCCTTTAAATTCGAAACCCGGAATTTAATAGACGGGTATGCTTTCGGTAAGACGGTACAGAAGGAAAATAGATATGGGAAGAGGCTGAAACTCACTTGACAGCGGATAAAACGGCCTCATAGATTAGGCGCTGGTCAGCAGTGAACTTGCCGTTGACGGGGTAGGAGCAGGTTATGTCCGAACAATAGCAGTAGTATTCACCGCCCATGTCGAATAGGCACATATCGCCATCTTCGATGAGGCGCTCATTAGGCGTCCCCGCATGTCCATAGTGGAGCACCGCGCAGTCGCAGCCCCTAAGGCAGTCGTAAGGCATATGATGGAAGAAGACACCGTAAACCTCATCACCCATATCAGTAAATAAACACAGGGCGAATATCAGACGAAAAATGTGACCACAATTGGCAAAAACTAGATTGAACAGACAGTTCCAAGGAGGGGAAATGAACACAGAAACAGACGACACCAACTGTGGCTTCTCTTGGAATTTTTCAGAAGCTCAGCTTCAGACATGAAAAGGGGTGACAAAAGGAGTCCCGTTAGTCCAACCGAACCACCTCACCTTCCAGCGCGAGTGGTTAAATTGGCCCTAGTGGCAGCAGTCGGGCATTACACTGATCCTGGCTGCGTGAAGACCAACAGGCGGAGGGGAGATTGACGCACCTGCCGATCGGTCGGCTGGTAACCTGTTGGTCCAATTTTTGTCGTGGTAGCGAATTCGAAGGAGAGACTTAATTCAAGATGGAGTATTCAGTGGGTATAATGGACTTCCTCTTTGCAAAACAATTCTATGGCTACAAAAGCTTAATTTCAAGTTCGGCTTATATCAAATTTTGGTAGGCAGTGCTACACTGCACGTTTGGAAAGTGTTCGTTTTTCATGCGCATGTTTCAGTCACGGGCTGTAAAGGTAGGATCTACGCTGTGATAAGCTTCTGCTAAACCATCTACTCTGCCTCTTTTGGCGAAAACAGCCTACTTATTTTCATTTAAGTGACTGTTCCTCAGTAGGACACCTTACTTGGCAAAGGCTGACTGATTGAACCTACTGCGGAAGTATAAACACACCATATCATGCTAATTAAGCTGCAGATTGTTCGAAGGAGACATTGGTAGATTAGACACAAGCAATACCTTTCAGCGCAATAAGATCAGAGGGAAGATGCCAAAGGACATTATTTTGGTATGAGTTTGAATAACGAACTTAAGCTTAACTGAAAAAGATTTTTTGCCACACTGAACATTCAACTACCCAGTTAATTTCCCTTCTCGGCTGTGGATGAAAGCTGCTGGCCAGGCCATAAATTGCACGACAAATGCCCAGCGGATGTCCAGGTTGCACCCGTACTGGCAGTTAGACGAGCGGATCACAAATCCCGGGCGTAGGGCATAGAGATAAGATATGGCCCGTAATCTGAGACGATATATACAGCTTGTAGGCATTCTACAACCGGTATTTAACTTCGTTCACCACATTTGTCTTTATAATCGTGCCTCTACTCCATGGAAATACATCCGGTCAGAAACGCAGCCTGTACGTGTCACCTGTATTACTCGCCGATTGAAATGGCTTTGCCACTGTGACGTCCAGACAGTCAAATCCTCCAGGCCTAAGCCCGGTCCTGGATGGTGGCAACGCCGAGGTGGTAAACTGATGATTTGGATAGACAGAGCGAAAGCTGATCTCAAGCTCATCTCTGACCTGCGCACTGCGCACTGACTCAAATACGCTTGGGATTCTACCCTCAATCGACTGCAATGGAAGATGATAACTGAGGTCAGCACAAGTAAAGTTAAGATAAATTCAGAAGGCGTCGTTCTGCCGCACCCTCCAGCTGTTAATTTGTGGTTTATCAAACATCTGCATGCTATCCTTCGTCTCTACACTGCTACAGTTCCGTCCTTTTACTTTCTGACAAGAACATAATATGCGACCCAACTCAGGAAACAAAGAATAGGTCTACGTATAATACACAACCATACTAAATGCTAACGTAACCCTAACTCTATCCATTGTGCTCGTTAGGGTTAGCATTTGTGGCCGGTAAGTAGGGTCACACAATATTTCGTTGGCGGTAGGAGGACCGAAGTATCGGGTCAAATAGCAAGTTTCCAAGCGCCAAATATTAGGACGCAGCAGTATTTTCAAAACACATCCGTTTTAATTTGATAATGAAAGACCGCACAGAGCAGGCTTCATTCTTACTCCCATCAGAGGCCCGAATAAGAGCGGGTAAATTCAGCTAGAAATGAGATCGCGCATATTGGTCGGCGTGAGGTAAACCTACAGGATCTCGAAATTCACACACTTGTCGGGACAACAAACTATTGCCCGACCCTTCTAACCCGCAACGAATGCTAAACCTAACGAAAAACATTGGATAGGGTTAGTATTAGGTTGGCGCTCTCCTTTTCCTAATTTAACCCCACCCATAAAAATCCTATTACCACCGGTCCCATATTACCCACTGACCTAACCTTTGCTCCCAAATTAAGGCCACATATTATGTTCTGGCCTACTTCCCTTTTGGTAAACTATTTATTTGCAAGGAACTGAGTCATTTGCTGGATTCCTACACGAGTTGGTAGGTTAGTTTACCTTTTCCTATCCGGCGCTATTGTCCGTCAGTTAACTTCGACTGACAATCTATTAGAAGATACAATTATTCAAGAGATGCGCCACACTCTACCGAACTGATAGTAAAGTTTCGCTGTCCCGTCTATCTTACAAGCCCTGGGTTTCACAATTACTTAGCCCTATTTTTGACGTCTTCGCAGAGTCAAAAGAAAAGTCTGATCAACGTGACCAACATGTTCTGTGCAGGTCATAGTACACTGCGTGTTTCTGTTTTGAGCATTTATGCTTGCCCCATATCGCGGCCATTTTCCGCCGAAGACCTGAAACTCAGCAAGACGAAGGCACTCGCCCAAGTGGGCGAGAATGGAACTGTTTACTTAAGTCGCTGGAACGTGCCCAATGGTCAATAATAGCTGCAAAACCTCAATGCTACATCAAAAGATGAAGGAATGGGCAGACCTAGAAGTTGTGACCAATGGACATAAGCGCGATCGGTTGATGGAAGACAGTTGGGGAGGATAGCAATGCCCGCCTGAAGTACGAAAGTCTTTTGCCGTCCGATCGGGGTGGGGCGGAGGGAACATGTGCAGGGTGGTTCCTGATGAAGTATCGAGTGACTAGGAAGGCAGGCAAATTAGAGCCCAACTTACGTCGCCGCGATGCAAGTATAGGCCACATGTCGCATGCTCCCACGGAAGTAGCAATAGTTGAGAAAGAGGCTCTCGGCTTGAAACTGGAACATGCCCGGCTTCACATTGCGCATGAGGTGACGATGGGCGGCAGAACTGGCCTTTACCGCATACCGAATGACGTCCAACTCCAGTGCCGTTTTTATGCAACGACTAAAAGAGGCAAGAACAGTGGTCGAGGGAACAACTAGAAACATGCAAATAGTGATAATGAACAAAACCGACACCATAGAACGCAAAGCGGATCCTTTTCTTCTCGACTGGCAGTTACCGACACTGAACCTGACTACGACGGAAAGCAATAGCTTTTCTCGGATGAACCAAAATCAATAAGCCGTGAGGTGGATGGAAGGAGCAGGGGGTTCTGCAAAAATCACGATACCAGTGTGTGTTGGTAGAAGAACAAGGACTCCGGTGACTGCGTCCAGCCAGCTAATAAACAGGGATTAGAAATGCGACCATTATGACAGTTGTTTATAAAACGCGAGTCTTAAAAGGCGATAATGCGCTAGGAAGCCCGTGTGCCCAAATAAGCCCTAGTGATATTTACTGTGACATGTTTTGAAAAGCCAGTTATTAATCCGTGTGGGGCCCCCTAAACGGGCTGCTTGGTAGATGCCCTGGACCAAAACGGAGGCCTGATCAGAGAGCGGCAGGCGTTATTCGGGTAGAACTCCCATAACAAATGCCAAATATGGGGGGGGGCGTGGAGGCACGCGCAGGTGCAGGCTCATGCCACGCCAGTCAATTGCCAGTTGTGGCACTCCCACTCCGTGGGATCCGATTCAGGTGTGGTGGTACGGCCGGAAGAGTCTTCTGCTGCGCCAACTACCTGCACCCGACCCCTCGTGTGGTCGTCTTGACAACAGGCACAGGTAGGTGAGGGAAGAGAGAGTGCGGTAGCTGCATCGAAATTCTGCTATCATTGAAAACTAATCCACGCGCAAGTCACCGTCCCTGCACCAGCACGCTGTGGAGCATATGGTGGACATCGTCGGTCTACGACGGTCGAAGTGTCGGTAAACCGTATGACATCTGCCGTCTAGGTCATGCTGAAAGAAAGTCAGACGCACACATGATGCTCCTTCAGAAAGCTGAGTTTCAACTAGCCATCCGGTCGCGATTCTCATAGATTACCTCTATTCCGCAGAAAACTGAATACTTCCCCTTAAAGCCAGTTTTTCTTCGACATGATATTACGCGAAGAACGACCTGTGAAGTGTTATTTTGAGCAAAAGCCCTTACGAATTGCGAAAATTCGATAAACCCGCCGCTTGTTGACGCCGGATCTTTGACACTGCAGAGTTGAACACCCAAAAAACTGATGGGATAAAATCTGGCCTATAAAAATATACATAAAACATGAAATACTGAGTAACGTCAAACCTAACTGCCAAAACGTAATTTGCGGCAATATAGTCTTTCAAAGGCCTAATCTAGTGCTAATGAAGTAGAACCAACCGGAAATTATAATAGTAGTCCCCGTAGAGATGTTTATCGGTACTTAAAACTGGACGGTTTACAACAGTGCATGGGAAGGTCAGACTTTTTTGTTGTGTTTATACTGTGCCTGTGTGCATAGGTTGTGAAACATGTACTGGATTTACTGGTCCAAAGGGCTCGTGAAAACTTTCTAACCCCGCCGAATCTCGTAGGTGGGTGTGATAGTGAAGTAACGGATCTCACATACACCGATTGCGAAAGGCGTAAACATTCCACTCTATTTTTTCCTCCATATGTGTGGGCAGTAGGCTACTGAAGTAACTAAAGGAATGACAGGTCAGGTGGTTGAAGTGAGGCAAACTGATGTTAATTGGAGGACAAGATGGTCAAACCGTCAGTAAAGATACTTTACTAAAGATATATCTGGTTTTTGCCACGTTTTAGAGCAGTGACAGGTTTCTCAGTAACTGAGTTTTTAGGCTCCTTTATAGTTTGAAATAAGGGATTTTAATGAGACCGTTATTAAAAGCGTCTCTCACTAAAGCTGCTTGCTCATCATCCACATGGGTGGTGACCACATATACATAGTGAGAAGTTTCGCTACACCTGTCATTCAAAAGTACGGAGAAATGAAGATATGGGAGTTTTATTTCCCGTAAGAGGAGTCCTACAAGGGTGAGGATTAAGACAAATAAAAAATGCGGAAGACTACACCGACCTGAACGCCATCTGATATGACCGGTGTGGGTTATCTCGAGGATTTTAAGTAGTTTGCTCGCAGAGGAAAGGGACATCGCCCCGAAGACCTCCAACGACGTGACTTAATGTCTAAAAAGGAGGTTACGCGTGGTCGTTCGAACTGTTGCTGGGAGAGGTAAATACGCATACACTGATTCCACCCCCAAATCCATGTTAGTCCATAAAAAGGAATGTCAAAACCACCATAAAATATTAATCGATTTGACTATGGTTAAAATGGGCACCTCTGTAGGTATGTAAGATAGCACTGATAGAGGTTACTTGGCTTCACTTATTCTGGTGAATTTATAGAGAGCCGACATTTTCATATGCCCACGGGGTGGAGCATGAGCGAGTGGGCGCACACGACTACGCAGAGTTGTGTCGCCTCCCCAAACAGTGTCATCACTCATGAGAGTTCGACCGTCGATTTCGACGATGTCCGCCGTATGCTCCACACCAGGTGGTGTAGGGACGGTGACTTGCGCGTGAAGTAGTTTTAAGTGATAGTAGCCTTGTGCTGCAGCTACCGCACTCTCTTCTCCTCCCCCACCTGAGCCCGGTGTCGAGACAGAGTCAAGAAGACCGGAGATGGGAGAGGGAGCAGGTTGCTGGTGCGGCCGGAGCCGCCCTTGGGTGTACCACCACACCTGACTCGGAACCCACGGAGTGGGAGTGCCATAAAGGCCACATTAAGAAGGAGCCATTGCAGCCTGACTCTCAGTCCACCTGTCAGCCACTCCACAGAAAACACACATTGGACTGATCACGCGTCCGAGTTATCCCGTTAGTTGGCAACCTTCCAAGCCACGGCTTTTAGCACACCGTGATAGTTTCAAGCGCGTCAGATTGTTTATAGTGAGGAAAATGCGCTGAGCTTGTTGACCTCACTATCTCATCACCCATACAGACTATTTGTCATGCCCATCAATCGTAGATTCATAGTGTGATCAAGCTTTGTCGTCCAAAGGTTAACGCTCACGTGTAGCCCTGTTTGTAGGGTCACAAACATATGGGCATCAAGTAACTCGTGACACGCACACCCAGAGACAAAGTCATCAACGTACCCACCCCCAATCGTAAAAACACCTGACTATTCGAACACATCCTCACTCTCAGAAATAACTTCAGGGTAATCGGACCATCACAAACGACTAACGCTACCGTTGTACCGCGAATCGGGCGCATCCAGGCTTAGTGCGAGGCGTCGATTATGGGGGAACAGACTTATCAGCGGTTTACCTTCCCAAATAAACCTACATTCCGACGGAAAGACAGGCAAGAAGACCGAGAGCGATCACGACTGCAGTGGCAGACAATGCAAAGCAGCAAACCTACGCGTGATACATGCAACGTGGTCCCTACTGCACGCGTACCAGACTTGATAGAGTGAGAAGAGGACTGGAATCTAACTAAGTGATACTGTCATAGGGGTCACAATAAGAGCGTGCCTTTGAGGCCTGACCAGCAGTTCTGAGTAAGACCGATATGTCCTATCATTTTGCAGCGTTCCAAGTCAGGACTGCTGAAACATCCCGTCAGTGTAGCCGACAGCCATCCAAAGGGTTTGTGCAACGACCGCGAGAGCATTCACCTTCCTTACAAGCAGTTACAGGTGTTTGGACCGACTGACTGCAACACGCACGCATTTAGACGATTGCAGACTTCCATGCCCCATTGAAGCAGAACACCCCTTGGGTAATGAAACAGACAACACTAAGCACAAGCCACTGCAACCTAGCTTGAACGAACGTTTAAAAGAAACTGACACCACAGCCTCTTTATCTCATGCGTAAGTTAACATCATGAGCACACCCTCGCCTCGATAGCGGCCACTGCTGCCCAAGTATAACGACGACCCACCGGTATTTATAAGGTAAACGCATTCTTCTGGCCCCTTCGGCCTTAGCGTGCTAATCGAGACTGGGTCTGACGATTTTGGCGCCCTAACTATTTACACACTAGCCATTAAAACGGATTCAAATAGCACTCGACTATTGATTACGAAGCGCTGGATCGATCTCACTCTCCCAAACACTAGTGGCTTGTTCAGGTTTCTTATCCGGCTATTGGTGAGATCGACTACAGGAGCTGACGTAATGTGAAAGCGTCATGTAAACGCGTGTCAACACAAGTCCTAGCCCAAAACAGCACTGATCATGTTTCTGTAGGTGATGACTGGCTCTTGTGATCATTCCATTTTCTACTGTCTTGTTTACTGTGTCTACGGCATCGATTCAAACGGTCACCTACCAAAACCAAATATGAATTTGTCGTCGATGTTTGCCACCCGTTGATGCAAAAAATCAACTGTCAGCCTTGCCTTTCAAAGTGGAAGTCTGTTGCATGGATTAGCGCATACAGTTCGAAATAACTGCAGCGGCGGTAGCAGCTGGCGTTACAGTACAGGGGTAAAATAGGCCTCGCTGATGGCTGCTTAAGGTTTTTTAAACAAACATTCTGGGAAGTGATCAGGAGTCTAAGCGAAAGCCGGGCAGGACAATTTTGTGCGATGGAGGTGGACTTAAGTACCTCTCTGCAATTGGATACAAAGGATAATTAACGAGTAAATTGATAAAAGTTGTAACAGTTAAATAAACGGACATCGTGCAGGTCCTGTGCAGGAGGGATTTTTTTCGATTGACCGATGTTCGCGTTTTCACACGCACATATATCAACAGTTAAAATTCCCAGGTAGATCAGTAAACCTATCCGATAGTAATCAAGCCAAACCCGTAAACAGGGTCGAATACCAACACGCCCTATCTTGCCATGCCATTAGGCTACGTTAAAAAAAGGAAAAAAACTCACCACTCCGAAATTTCGTGGTGTAGTATCTCGTTGTTTACCTTGAACCTACGATGAATAAAAAATCAGATAAAAAATTCGTTGCATAATAGTCAAATGAACGATTACACGAAACTCGAAGACGTATACCAGCGTTCTTACTTCGAGAGAGACGGAGAATCAGCTATGCCGCCTCTTTGATCAAAAGTCCTCTGATCCAACTAATGAAAAGTAAATCCACTACCACTAGACTGATAAATTGCAAAACCCATAGAAATTGTTAGGACGCGGTTCTATGTCCTAGAATACTCGGTTGCAGTGCTCCTATCCAACCAATAGTTTCAGGCTTATGCAGTGGCTTTCTTAACCGAAGACTCAAGGAGAGAAAATCAGGTTAGCAGACAATTTTCTGGACGATTTGGCAAAATTAAATCCCGTCACGTCATGGGATTATTTCACATCACCTCCCAGCTCACATTAATAATCCAGACCCTCGCGATCAAAACGCCTAATTGCCTGATACGTTAAAACGGTAGTCAACTCACGATCTAAGATATACGACCTCGTGAGATAAAGCTCCAGGACTTTCTCCATCTTAGACGGAGAATGGTGTCTGAGGCATTACACATCAAAGTTGAGAGCACAGTTTCAACTACCGTCGTCATCACTGACCAGGAAAAGGTTGAACACGGTAAAGAACAAATGAATTCAATCATCCCAGGTCTACAAGTTATGGTTGAGGCGGAAGTAGACGATCGACCCCCCACCTAGTCTGTCGTCACCTAGAAGACCAACTGACTATAACAGACTACAGGAAACCAAATAACATGTTACGGTTACTAGATTACATCAGTGTGCATCCACTGCGAAAGAACGCCCTATCGCGATGAAATACAACACAGTGAATTTGGAGCCACCAAGTATCCAGAAGCCTTTTCTGCGAGGAGTCGACTGTTACGAATAAAGTAAAGGAAACCAGCTAGGTGAGAACTAGGTTTGGTAGATTGAGTATTTCAGCGCCACAGTTAGTTTCTTTGCTCCACGCGGGATAGGAATACCATGCACTCATGACTAAACACTAAAGACTCCATGCCTAACTGGCAGAATTCATTCGTTGTTTAGATACAGTTTCAGAGACAATCGATACATTCGAGTAACGGATTGGTAACTGCGATCAGTAGAGATGCGGGCATTAACCTAGAAATCGCGATTGGAACTTTGAGGGGGTTGAGCCGAATTGATGATCAACAGCTGACTCGGCTGCAAGAAGTCGGGCTGATGACAACCGACCGAACAAACGGTCAGCCAAGGCGTGCAAATGTCTGGTCGACTGACTGTTGGCGCAGACATTGAGGACCGGCGTCAGTGTTAGGCAAAATAGATGTAGAACTCGCACACTACACAATGAGCACTCTGCACACCATCCCTCCGACGATGATCACACGACTGACAGCAATTTTGTTTCCTTCCTCTTCCCCACCCTGACAACACACGATTTTTTTAATTGCCAGCATATCTGAATTATTTACACAACCATATAAATGTAAACGCCTGGGGATAATTTATTGGAAACAGACTTATGCTCGCCAAATTGTCTTTTAACCTGGAATAGAATGAAGCTAGCGCTTACTTTTCAATCCCTTCGAATTTGGCCTCTGCTGTGTGTCGGCCACTGTCCGTGTTCAGACCATACTAAAAAGGAGAAAAACGAGCTGGAAGGCACCAATCACAAAGGATGTTGCAAAAGCATACGTTATCGGGGTAAAAATTACCAATATTGGCAGTGGCAGGTGGGGGACTTCCACGAACTGCTGTACACGCCATCATTAATCGAACTCCGTTTGGGGATCCACACACCCCAAAAAGCAAGTTCAATGCCTTTTACCATAGGAACGGTAAAGCCAACCGCCAGTATACAACGAAGTCAACGTTGACCCATGTGGAAGTCCTGCAAGCGATGTGTAGATAGTTTGCCTTTCGCTCTAGGAAAGGTTGATGTACAGCATGTGCCAAAACGCACGAGGAATAAAGTAGTGAATCCTGAGGTTAATCCAGACTACATAAGCAGGCGTTCGAAGGCGCCTACACTGAACCTACTATATGTTAAGCTAATCCATACTAAGGAGGTACATTAACTTTTGATGCATGCATAGAATAAATCAGTGACTAGGAGTTAATTTCTCAGATCTAAGGACGAACGCGTATGTAAAGTATATGTTTATGTGCCATTGACAGTTCCAGTAGTCAGTCCGCCAGCGAAGATCTACATCTGAATATCTTTATTGAGGGTTTAGTCTACATCACAGCGCGGACAGTGAGAGATGAGGGAGTGGTGCAAAATAAGAAATTACTTCGATGAGTTTTGTGGAGACGACGATCTCCGTATATTGCGTATAGTCCTCCCTGGTTCCTTGAATAAGGTTTTCGTACTCGTGTATTATACTTGATGGTTGCAGTACTTCTCACTCCTTAATCCTCAGTCTGCGGTTCTGTTTATAAATGAAAACATCCTTTCGACCATTATCGTCATCTGGATTCATTAAAAAATTTAAACTTCAAAAGACACTGGTCCGCTGCCGATCAGTCTTTCTTTTCCCTAAAAAGGTCAGCCATCTCGCCGGTGGAACTCTCTAAAACGAAAACTTCCATCATCATTTTGCTTTACTTGAGGCGACAGACCCTCCATAACATTTACTGCGAAAACTCAGCGTATCGAAATACCTCCATCCATCTCGCACTAAAGATCTTAAGCCAGATTTGGAAAACTTTCGGCGAAAACATTGTGAGAACATCAAAAAACGGGTTTCCGAGATGGCGTTTATAAGTTGCATCAGGGGTCTGGGAAAAAAATAAATGGAAACAATCAAACTTCAGGACGGAAATCTCAGGCAAGTTGTCAATCACGCCCCTTATAAACAGACCGTTTTACAGATGGAGACTTATTGAAGGACCTATCAATCTAATGGCAACAGTCTACTGTCAACAGAATGTAGGAGGTGCTGGTTTATCCAAAACATTTCTCTTTTTGTCGAACAGTGTGCTTAATACCAGTTACGGTCCAACTGCGAGAAAAAAACGTTGGCTTGGCCACCTTATATATAGGAAAGGCTAGGACAGCCGGTGACGACAGAGTCCTGTGCTCGAATATTAACTTTTATAAGGTCTCTAAGAAATGTTGATAGTTCGACCGACTTACCAGCAAGCCTCAAAAAGATACCATAATTCTGATAATACAACCCCTGGCGTCAGCCCGTTTGCGGAGACTGTGCGATCGGAATAAGCGAATACCAGCTACGCGAATCCCTAATATTTTAGAAGATTGAGCCTGGACCTAAACAGAAACGTGTACATACGCCTCTACGGCGCTGTAAAGTGCCCTTCAGCTACAAATCGGACCATGGCGTGTTGGTGAGTACATAAAACTATCGAAAGTCCTAATTCTTCAGGAGCGTTGTAACTGACTAATTAACCAAAAATCTAGAGTTAAAATCTATGAAGGAAAACTTAGATAATGGGTAAATATGGTGACCCTAAAACAGGACGATGTTTCAGAACCAAAACATTAGACTACAGCACTATCTGTCTTCATTAAAACTTCAGTCCTCAACCCAGTGCTTTATTGAAAGAAACTTCTTCGTCCATAACTGTACTGGGGCTCCTATCATTTTTTATGTTCACGAAACACAAATTACCTGCGAATATTTTAGCATACCGGTCGAATTTTTCTTCCTGTTTAAGGCATGCCTTATTTTTGCTCTTAAAGATTGAACGAGTTTTACTTAAGTCCTCACCATTGCATAAAGATGGCGACTTAAAATAAAACAGACGCGCGAATGCTGATATTTCATAGAAATAACCTTAATAGACGGAAATATGGATGACAAGTAAGATCAAACATTAACGCATCGTAATTAGCCTAAGCCACCATAAAGAAAGTGGCACAGAAGGCGTAAAGCACACTTATTTCAATATGCGGCTGACGTGATGCTGCGTGATAGCAAAAATCATACCAAAGTAAGCAGCAGTGCAGCCTTGTGATCGGTGAAGAAATTGCAGATCTAAAAGGCAAAAATTGGACATATGAGGACAGGCAAGAGTCCGAACGACAACGAAATGAGAAGGATAAAACGGTACAAGTACAGAGATACTTAGAGCGACTAGGTTCCAGATAACGAAACAGTGCAGTATGCAATGGTTAGAGTAACATTCAATTACTAAGCTTGCATGGACAGGCAGTCATCTAGATAGCTACAGGAAAACAAAATAGTATCCAGAAAAGGAACCTCAAAGTTTTGGTGAAGTAATAATCGCAAATCAGATACATACTTCATTTGTAAAATAAACTTCATCCACCGCGTACCGCTCCGCAATCTGAGCACGCGAAAGGGGTTGTCCAATGTACACAACCACCGATTCAGGAATTTCTGGGACAAAGAGAACCGCGCGTTGAGTGGCTACTTCAATCGCTCCGAACCAATCAGGCTCCAAACCGCCAAAGGCCCAGTGAAAGTAGGACTCCTACATGGAACGGAATATCCGCCGTTAATTATAAAATCGTGCAGATGTTCAAAGTAACTAAAATTTAGCGCAGCAGTCGCAAAGTGGGGGCAGTTAAATGACCAAATTAGGCCTTACTATAAAGTCACTTAGGGCTCAGCATCCTATGCTAGGGAAAAAAACTTATTTACCTGGCGAAAGACATCATCGCAATCAGAACCACCATGGGAAACGGCGGAGCCTCCTTGTAGAAGAATATATACACCATCAAGGTTCTGGGTTGGTGCACCCCTTGTTGTAGCTGCGAGATCTGACCACACTTTTTGGATGCGACAACAGAGATTTGCGCGATTCAGTTTATGCAGCTCCATGGGAACAACTAACCCATGGGCGCCCAACTTGAAATTAGCTCCCGGCGATGGCATTGCTGAAAAGAAACCACATTTACTTAACAGGAAGACAAAGTCAGTTTTAATTATTTTTACGTATTTCCTTGAAATCTTCATTAAACATGCAAGGGGGCACGGTCAACGCATTTTAGCTGATGAAACGTGCAAATCGACGACACGAAATAAAGCGAAATCAAGTGAAATATGACGTCATCGGATATATGAGTCCAGAATAAGGAAAAATATATATAATCGGCCTTTTAAATATCGCAAAGCAAAAGGCACAGAAAGTAAAGGCTGAGATAAAGGCTTCGGAAGACTATAAAAGAAGACCCCTACGAGAATCCAGGCATTTGGGTTGACTTCAACAACCAAAGGCAGTCAAAAACAGTGAAACAGCATTCGAAAGCTCATGAAACAGTTCAGATTAATTTTTGCAGTGTTTATCAGCAGCGACTTTAAAAAGCATCAGTTGATAACAAAAGTTAAGCAAACAGGATAAACATTTCAGGCAAAGCATAAGGTCCCATCAGGATGTGTAATGCAAGAAACACGGATCTCCTGAACGAAACCTATGTGATCACGGATAAAGCGAACAACGTGAGTAAGCGCAGGAAAAAAGGGAAGTCGATAAGTAAATTAAAGGTTAAAACCCAATATGTTTATCTGATATTCTCGTTGAGCTTTCGAATATTACCTCCATACACGTGTAAATGTTGTCCACAAAAACGGTAAATGCGTGACCGAATAACAGGTTTGGTTGTGTTGCAAAATGTCATTAATGTAAGAAAGTCAGTAATTTCGACAGCCAACAACACGATCGCAGACAGGTTCGACCGCCGCAGCTGTCCCTCGTTGTACTGTTCATAATTGCATTCTTCTCGATCTTATTTTTGCGACAATTATCTCAGCAAACAGTTTCGTTTTAATACACCTGTAGATTCTATAAGTTGTTCACGAGGAAGCACGTGATTCTGCTTATATATTTTCCTGTACAGGAGACAAAAATTCCAAATAAAATTACGTGCGGAATAAAATGTATATATAATCTCGGAATATAGAAGGTAAGCTAAAATAACTGCGGTTATTCCCACGTAAGGTTGTCCAAAGTAGAAAAGGACAACGAATGCAGCTGTCTGGTTTCTTAACTTTAACATTTCGTCCATATACAGAATAAACGCATAGATTTGATGCAAGAGGGCGTAATGATGATATCTTAAAGTTTTGGGAAACAGCGTTAGTATTCCTTCAAGTTAACATGTTATGAACTTTGAATAACATTAAATTCTCTATATTTTTTGGCCCCAAATGAACGACCATGTTTAACTACTAACTGTGCAATCATGACAAAATATAGTTTCTTAGCAGGAAACACACAAAAATAAATAAACTAGCGGTCTGAATAAGCCTAAAATTCGTGGATTCAAAATTAGGTGACTAACGGCACTCGTCCGCGGCGCGCAACGAAGAAAGGTGCGCGAATTAGAAAGATTAGATACTATGACCTTGACCAGAGCATGCATAATTTATAAAGATAAGCAAAGATGGCCGAAGAAATGGAGATTAGTTATGTGTTCAGTATATATTAATTTTTGTGAAATCTGCTTTCTGTTCGTTGGTTTTGACGTATGATATGTTTTAACCTTGCAGATTCCTGTCAAAATGGCTAACAACTTGATTTGCTTTGGGACACTTCAAGTCAACGGATCAGCAGGGTTACGTGTAGCTCGTTGGTTTTCAACCTTCGTCAGGCATCAGCCTTAAAAATAAATTTTGATTTTATGTCACAGTTGCGTACAGACGCGCGCATCAGCGCGGGTTGTATTCGGTGGATAATTATGAGAAAGAAAGCAGATGATTGCCAATGAATTTATGCCGCCTCATTAAATAAATTCAGTATAATCCAGTTTATATAAGGAAGATATACAGAGCCTTTGGAAACCGTATTCAGACAGACCTCGAACTGACTAGAACATTAGATATAGGTTTTGTCAATAAAGGTGGATGGATATTTTTATTTGAGTACCCGGAATAGCACTACTATAAGTATTCCGTCATTTCAAAGGTTTAAGCTCGTAAATGCGTACCCGAGTGTTCTTCATTACTTTTCGGATAGCTATTCCAATTTTGAAATCGTGGTTTTTGTTCTCCTTAGAAGCCCATGGCTAACTTAATTATTTTAGTCTGAAGTATTTAACCTACCTGGTGGGTGCCTACCTTGTGGTTTCATTCGAAGTTGAAGTTGCAGTCTCATCTAGCAGATGATGAGACTGCGATCCAATCAGCCAGTGGTGTTGTAGATCGTCTTGGTCACCACCACGCCCTTCAGGCTCATCTCCAGATGGGAATGCAGTCAAGCACATGTCAGCATCGCAATCTTGGTACATCCAGCGGAAGTTGGTAGAAGGTGTTGCTGTGGATGGAATTTATGTTGCGCGCTGATTCGCAGAAGTTGGAGGCCGTTAGAGTTACAACAGTCGATACCACAGGAACCCAGCACTACTTTTAAAGTGATGTTTTTTTTCTCGGAGTGGGTAATGAAGTCAAAAAGGACACTGAGCTCTTATGCCCTCACCATTTTTCTTATCAGGACATGTAGATCTTTGCCAAACTTGTTCTTACCTCATCAGACGTGTTTATCTGAGGGCGAATACACTGAATATGGCGGCATATGCGGATGCGGGGTCACCAGTCTGCAGTTGATTCCCTGCGACAGACAAAAACTTTGTTCCACGAAGTCGTTTCTGTAAGCAAAGGCGACGCCAGCGTCGCGTCGACCGACCTTTGGTTGACTACCTCATCCAATTGGCCTTGTGCGGGGAAACAGGTCACTCTGATAGTGGTGATATCCAATTAGTTGTGCGGCAGTTTAAGAAATGTGACACAGAAGTGTGGGTTTCCAATAGTCGACAAAAAGAAGCTACCAAAATAAACATTTACGAAAGACAGGTTGTATAAGAGGAGCATAAACAAAAGCAAAAAGTGCAATCTAATTTCTGAAAGCAGTAGCCGCCAGCTGGCTTCTCATGTGAGTGTGAATGCGAGTGTCCACCGTTGGAAATCTTAGCCCCAAGCGCATGTGCACGTTTGGTGTTCCAAACATTTGATAAAGCAGCTTGATTGGCTTTGCTCACCTGCGGGGCTATCGCCAAGTCTCGGGTGGTCCAAGTAGCGAGTGGTCATAGAACCGTAGGTGGACAGAAATGTTAAATACGCAAGTGGCAATGATCACGGCACTGAACTGTCATATCTTCGCAGTCTACAAGGGTTGCAATCCATTCTGAAATTCTGCCCCATAGAACAATAGAAAACAATGAGCATACCAGCCTCCAGGAGCAGGTAGAGACGATAGCAAAACAAGGAGTTGTATTGGGGAAGTGAATGAGGTATTGTTTATATGACCGTTTCGATCTTCATTTGTACATTTACAAAAAATGGCGTGTCTGGCATATAGAATCCAGAAATGGCCATTCCAGACACCCTTGCCTTTGATGTAATATCATTCTGTCTATATCATTAGCCCCCCTGCGGCTGGCGGCAAACCGCAAGGCTCCTAAACAAAAGTTCGCGAGTTTGAGCCTCGGATGCCGCAAGACCTGGGGTTAGTATGGTTCGCTGATGACAGAAAATAAGCCAGAAATGGTCATTTAAGTCTCCCTTTATATTGACGCAAACCGCATTCCACCAATATATATATTTTAAGGATGTGTTGCTAAGGATGAAACAGACAAGACACAGAGAGCTGTTTTACGGTTTTTGCTGACAATCAGTATGTGATATGCCCGTAGGAGGCTGGCTGGCAGAAAGAATGGGGTCGAGTCAGATCCTCACCACATTATTGAGTGTCAAGTGCTTGTTTGACTTCTGTATGTTCCTCACTGCACAAGGCACATGACGTAGAGATGAACGGCAACAACGGTTAAACAGCTGTCTGCGTCTTAACTGTTGCACTCTTAGAAAATTTCCTTGTATTATATGTGGCATGTGTCCTATGACAGAACGTTCGTTTATCGCCAGAAGCAGGCTGGTGGGTGGACAAAATAGGATCAAGTGAGATCCTAACCACATCAGTGAGTGTCACGCAATTCTTGGACGTCAATATTTATATATATATACGTGTGTGAAAAGTGGAACCGACAAAGACAAGGGAGACCGGAATGGCCATTTCTGGCTTATTTGCAGTCATCAGCAAGTCATACGCAAAACAAAGTGTGCAACACCAACGATTCAAACCGGCGACCTTCGGTTATTGAGTGGAACAGAATGGAGCCAGGTGCTCGCTGATTTGTCGGTTACGATCGGGAATATGATGATAGTGTGCGGCTTACCGATCTGCATATGAAACATGAATGTTCTGTTGTGCCTTCGAGCTCAGACTAGAGCCCTCGCAAGCGGTCACAAAGCAACGTGTGGTATATTTAGTTAAGATGAAACCGAAAAAGACAAGGGATACCTGAATGGCCATTTCTGGCTTACTAGCCATCATCAGCCAGTCTTTTCCAACTTCAAGTGTGGAACACCTGGGATTCGAACCCGTAGCCTATGGTAATTGAGTCGAATGCACTATCATTGAGCCAGGGGCTTCTTGATTTGACGGTTGCGATCGCGAATATGATGATTGTGTGCGGCTAACCGATCAGATTATGCAACATGTATGTTCCGTTGTGCCCTGGAGCTCAGAATAGAGCACTCGCAAGTGGTCGCATAGCGACTTGTAGCATATGTTTTAAAGGTGTAACCGAAAAAGACAAGGGAGGACGGAATGGCCATTTCTGGCTTATTTGCCGTCATCAGCCAGTCATACCCAATCCCAAGTGTTGAACCCCATGGATTCGAACCCACGACCTTTGGTTATTGAGTTAAACGTTCTATCGTTAAGCCAGTAGCTCGTTCCTTTCTCGGATGCGATCGGGAATATAATGATAGTGTGCGGCTCACCGATCTGATTTTGGAATATGTATGTTGCGTCGTTCCTTGGAGTTCAAACTAGAGCCCTCGAAGGCATCGCATAGTGACATGTAGAATCTGTTGTTTAGGCGGAACCGACAAATAAAAGAGCGGCCGGAATGATCATTCCTGGCTTATTATCCGTCATCAGCCATTCATACTCAACCCTCAAGTGCGGAACACCTGGGATTTGAAAACGCGACCGATAGTAACTAAGTCGCATGCTCAACCATTGAGCCAGGGGTTCGTTGATTTGTCCGTTGCGATCGGGATTATAAAAATAGTGTGCGGCATACCGATCTGCTTAAGGAAAAAGTATGATATATTGTGCTCTGGAGCTCAGACTACAGCCCTCGCAGGCATCGCATAGCGAAGTGCAGAATCTGTTGATTAGGCGGAACCGATAAAGACAAGGGAGTTTGGAATGTACATTCCGGGCTTATAAATCGTCATCATCCAGTCATACCCAACATCAGGTGTGGAAAACCTGGGAGTCAACCCCGAACATTACTAATAAATAAGAATACACTTGCCCTTTTTTTAAGCAAGGGGCTCTTTTTTGCCGGTTGGGATCGGGAATATGATGATAGTGTGCAGCTCACCGATCTGCTTATGGAAAAGGTGTTTTCCGTTGTGCCTTGGAGCTGAGACTACACACCTCGCAAGCGGTCGCATAGCGACGTGTAGCATATGTTTTTAAGGGGGGAACCGACAAAAAGAAGGGCGAGGGGAATGGTCATTCTTTGCTTATTAACCGTCGTCAGCCAGTCATTCACAACCTCAAGTGTGAAACACCTGGGAATTTAACATGCAACCGATCTTTATTGAGTCGAACGCCCTACAATTGAGCAAAAGGCTCGTTGTTTTGTCGGTTGCGATCGGGAATATGATGAAAGGGTGCTGCTTACCAATCTGCATATGGAAAAGTTATGTTCCGTTTTTCACTTGAGCTCAGAGTAGAGCCCTAGCAGACATCGCATAGCGACGTGGAGCATCTTTTGTTTAGTTGGAACCGACAAATACTAGGGTGACCGGAATGATCATTTATGGCTTATTAGCCGTCATCAGTCAGTCATACCCTACCTCAAGTGTGGAAAACCTGGGAGCCAACCCCCAACCATTGGTTATTAATACGAATGCAGTTTCATTGAGCCAGGGGCTCGTTGTTTTGTCGGTTGCGATTGGGAGTATGATGATAGTGTGCAGCTCACCAATCTGCTTATGGAACAGTTATGTTCAGTTGTGCCTTTGAGCTCAGACTAGAGAACACGCAAGCGGTCGCATAGCGACGTGAAGCATATGTTGATTTATTAGAGATGAGAAATAGAAGGGTGACCGGAAAGGTCATTGCTGGCTTATTAGCCGTCATCAGCCGGTCATACTCAACCTCAAGTTTATAACACCTGTGATTTGAATATGCGACCGATAGTAACTGAGTCTAACTCTCAACCATTGAGCAAGGGGCTAAATGTATTGTCTGTTGCGATCGGTAATATGATGATTCTGTGGCTCACCGATGGGCTTAAAGAATATTTATGTTCCTTTGTCCCTGCGAGGGCTCTAGTCTGAGCTCCAGGGCACAACGGAACATGCATGTTCCTTAAGCAGATCGGTGAGCCCCACACTATCATCATATTCCCGATCACAGCCAACAAAACAACGAGCCCGTGGCTCAATGGTAGAGCGTTCGACTCAAATACCAAAGGTCGCGGGTTCGAATCCCAGGTGTGCCACACTTGGGATTGGATAACATTGGCTGATTATGGCTAATAAGCCAGAAATAGCCATTCCGGTCTCCCTTGTCTTTGTCGGTTCCATTCCATCATATGCTACACGTCGCTTTGCGACCGCCTGCGAGGGCTCTAGTCTGAGGTCCAGGACACAACGGAACATACATGTTCCTTAAGCAGATCGGTGAGCCCCACACTATCATCATATTACCGATCACAACCGACAAAAAAACGAGCCCGTGGCTCAATGGTAGAGCGTTCGACTCAAATACCAAAGGTGGCGGGTTCGAATCCCAGGTGTGCCACCTGGGATTGGTATGACTGGCTGATGACGGCAAATAAAGTCAGAAATGGCCATTCCGGTCTCCATTGTCTTTGTCGGTTCCACTTTATCAACATATGCTACATGTCGCTATGCGACCGTCTGCGAGGGCTCTACTCTGAGCTCCAGGGCACAACGGAACATACCTGTTCCTTAAGCAGATCGGTTAGCCACACACTACCATCATATTCCCGATATCAACCGTCTTACAACGAGCACCTGACACATTGGTAGAGCGTTCGACTTAATTACAAAATGCCGCGGTTTCGACTCCCGGGTGTTCCACACTTGGGGTTGGGTAAGATTGGCTGATGATAGCTTATAAGCCAGAAATGTCCATTCTGGTCTATCTTGTCCTTTTCAATTCAACCTTAACAACATGTGCTACATGTCGCCATGCAACCGCCTGCGAGGGCTATAGTCTAAGCTCCAGGGCAAAACGGAACATACATGTTCCTAAAGCAGATCGGTGAGCCGCACACTATCATCGTATTCCTGATCGAATCCATCAAAACATCGAGCCCCTGGCTCAATTGTAGATTGTTTGACGCAATTACCATAGACCACGTTTTCGGATCCCCGGTTTTCCACAATTGGGATTGGTTAGGATGGTGGATAGCGGCTAGTACGCCAGAAATGACCATTCCGGTATCCCATGTCTTTGTCAGTTCCACCCAAACAACATTTAATACACGTCGCTATGCGACCGCCTTTGAGGGCTCGCATCTGAGCTCAAGGGCGCAATGGAAGTTCGTGTTCCTGAAGCAGATCGGTGAGCCGCGCACTATCATCCTATTTCTGATCGAAACCGTCAAAACATCGAGCCCCTGGCTCAACTGTAGATCGTTTGACTCAATTACCATAGGCCACGTGTTCGAGTCCCCGGTTTCCCATAATTGTGTTTGGGTATGACTGGCTGATGATGGTTAATAAGCCAGAAATGTACAGTCCAGTCTGTCTTGTCTTTGTCGGTTCCACCTAAAAACATTTGCTACACGTCGCTATGCGACCGCCTGCAAGGGCTCTATTCTGACCTTCAGTGCACAACGGAACATACATGTTCCTTAAGCTGATCGGTGAGCCGCACACTATCATCGTATTCCTGATCGAATCCATCAAAACATCGAGCCCCTGTCTCTATTGTAGATTGTTTGACGCAATTACCATAGACCACATTTTCGGATCACCGGTTTTCCACAATTGGGATTGGTTAGGATGGTGGATAGCGGCTAGTAAGCCAGAAATGACCATTACGGTATCCCATGTCTTTGTCAGTTCCACCCAAACAACATTTAATACACGTCGCTATGCGACCACCTTTGAGGGCTCTCGTATGAGCTCAAGGGCGCAATGGAAGTTCGTGTTCCTGAAGCAGATCGGTGAGCCGCGCACTATCATCATATTTCTGATCGAAACCGTCAAAATCATCGAGCCCCTGGCTCAATTGTTGATCGTTTGACTCAATTACCATAGGCCACGTGTTTGAGTCCCCGGTTTTCCATAATTGGGGTTGGGTATGACTGGCTGATGACGGCTAATAAGCCAGAAATGGCCATTCCGGTCTCCCTTGTCTTTGTCGGTTCCACTATAACAACATATGCTACATGTCGCTATGCGACCGCTTGCGAGGGCTCTAGTCTGAACTCCAGGGCACAACGGGACATACATGTTCCTTAAGCAGATCGGTGAGCAACAAACTATCATCATATACCCGATCGCAACCGACAAACAACGAGCCCCGGGCTCAATGGTAGAACGTTAGACTTAATAACAAAGGGTCGCGGTGTCGAATCCATGGTGTTCCACACTTGGAATTGGGTGTGACTGGCTGATGACGGCTAATAAGCCAGAAATGGCCATTCCGGTCTCCCTTGTATTTGTCGGTTCCAACATAACAACATATGCTAAACGTCGCGTTGCAACCGCCTGCGTGGGCTCAAGTCTGAGTTCCAAGGCACAACGGAACATACATGTCTCATAAGCAGATTGGTGAGCCGCACACTATCCTCATACTCCCGATAGAAACCGTTAAAATAACGAGCCTCTGGCTCATTGGTAGAGCGTTCTACTCCCATGTTTTCCACAGTTGGGGTTGTGTAAGACTGACTGATGATGGCTAATGAGCCAGAAATATTCATTCCGGTCTCCCTTGACTTTTTCGGTTCCACCTAAGCAACATATTCAACACGTTGATATGCGACCGGCTGCGAGGGCTCTAGTTTGGCTTCCAGGGCACAGCGGACCATACATGTTCATTAAGCGGATTGGTAAGCCGCACACTATCATAGTATTCCCGATCGAAATCGTCAAAACAACGAGCCCCTGGCTCATTAGTACAGCGTTCGACTTCCAAGTGTGGAACACTTGGGATTGGATATGAGTGGTTGATGACGGCTTATAAGCCAGAAATGACAAATGTCGCGCTACTCTTATCATGGATACAGATGACGTCTTTTCTAAGGGAACAACATCTTCAGTGATATTGAGACCTACACTGTTTGTACCGAAGACAGGATGAAAAAGCTAGCTGCAGCCATCAAGAAAAAGGCCAATGAGCTTGCTCACCTGAAAGTAATAAGTCCAGCTGACTCAAAGTTTATGGCCTTCAGCGATTCCCGTATCGCACCCGCATACGGTCTAACGAAAGTGAACAGACCGGATGTCCCACTGAGGACTATAGTGCCACTCATCGGATCGCCTGCTTACAATATAACTAACTGGTTGTACAGGCACCTGAAGCACTACCGCATGGATCGGAATACAACATTAATAACTCCCACTCATTCCTCCACAGGATCCAAGGCCTCAAAGAAAGTAGTGATTAATGCCTGTTGTCTTTTGATATCGTTGCCTTGACTTCTTCCATACCACATAACTTGGCAATTGAATGCATAACTCAGCGTCTATAGGACGATCCCGTTGAAATTCCAATGCAGCATGCCATAGAACTGCGTAAACTCTGCCTTAAGAACTACTGGAAATTCGACAATAAGTACTACCAACGGGTAAAGAGAACCCCAATGGGCTCGCCAATATCAGGACTACTAGCCAAATTGGTATTGCAGCGAATAAAAGAAGAGGTTTTTCAAACTTCCAAGCCCAAAAGCTGGCTTCGCTATGTAGATAACACCTTTGACGTTATAAACAACTGCTAAGTCGAGTAGCTGCATCAGAGAGTGAATGGTGTTTCCCAGCTCTACAGATCACTCGTGAAGAGGCAATAGGAGACAACCTGCCGTTTGTGGACGTGAGAATAAAAAAAAACGAAGTGATGGTGGCCTTGCAACATGCGTCCATAGGAAAGGATCTAATGTCAAGATTATCCTCAACTATGGAAGTAACTACCCGGTAGCTCACAAATAAGCTGCACGCCAACTCTGTTCCAACGGGCATACCGTTATTGCCACAGCGATGATCTCAAAAAATAGCTTGCTTACTGTTATCGGTTGTTTGGATTTAACGGATATCCGGTTAACTATAAAGAACTGCCTCAGGCACCAGGCAACATCACAAGGCCCCACCCCAAATAGAGAAATTGTAACACGAAAATTCTACGCCCTGCTGGGGCGTCTGAAGTAATCGCTCGTTAGATGAATCGCCTTGGTATACACATCGTCCACAAGCCAGCATCCTCACTATCTCGAATAAAGGATCCCATCCCCAATGAGCAACAAATCAAGGTAATTTATCGCATCCCGTGCGGAAATGGCTCTTGTGTGTATGTTCGGCATACGGGTCGACAACTGGGCACCCGTAGTCATGACCACAAACTAGCCGTCCGCCACCGAGGCCCCTTGTCCCTCGTCTTCGCGGACGCGCTCGAGTGCGGCTATCGATTAAATTGGGATGAAATTGAAGTCGTCGCCATGGCCAACACAAAAGGAGCGAGAGAAGTCCTTGAAACCTGTTACTCCTGTGCGGGAAGTATCAACCACCATGTTGACCTGGACGTCCATTATGAGGGTCTACGTTCACAACTCATCGCCCCCCGTCCAAAAGCCACATCAACAACCGGCAATCCAACCACCGCGAATCCAACGTCCACCCTCACCCTGCAGCACCAGAAGCTGTAGTTGTTCCGCCTCCCCCTCCCTTAGCTTAAATCTACCATGACTAATCTTTTCACACACGAATGGCCTGTCGGCCCTGACACGCCAACCGGTCTAGTGCGGCATTCTAGCACCTTCTCGGTATGGGGACAGAGGCCGCGTGACAAGCGAGCCGCACTACGTGACCTGGAGGCGCAGGAGGCAATGACAACCAGAGGAAGTCTAGAAGTTTTACCGTCCGCAAACCAGTACCTCATTAACTCGGACGCGCCAGTCTGATGTATTTGTCCGAAATTTTTGACACTAAGTCCGGGGACACAGCCACGCAAACTTAAATATTTTCCAGTTGTCACTATGATATTACTGCTGAAATTTACTTTAAACATGATACAGTTGCGATACGAGGCCAATAGGTAAATGAAGATTTGGGCGGGGCTGGACAACACGTTGCCTGATGTTCCTCGGGCATAGTTTGCGGTAATGCAGGGTCATAATGTGGCTGCCGAGAGCAAGTCTTCAGGACTCATACTCAGCAATAGAGAGAGCTCTGCAGGTTGCTTGTCAAATAACAATAATAATTTCCTTACGCGGTCACCTAGCACTGTACGTGTAGCCAAGCGAGTATAGACAAAAAGATGACAGAAATGAAAATATATGCATCCGAAGCATACATTTCAGCTCGTCTGTCATTTCGAAAGTACGCATGGCACTAAGGATAGGTCCTTGGAGAAAGGAACACTGAACCTGGAGGTCAGTACGAAAAAATTACCATATAGATAATGGGATCGCGCAACTCGTAGAAACACCTAGAAGTTTCTAAAAACGGAGCCCATTGAAACCTTATGTGATGCCAATACAGGTAAGGGTGGTATTTACCGATGAATAATGTGTACAAAGATGGACCACTTTTACAAATCTACAAGTGTACAATCATAAAAAAATAGTTCGACATTGAAATATAGGGGTCATGTGACAAGTGCGATTGCCATAGGGAATTGTGCAGCGGACAGATGTTAAAGAGGGTCCACAGAATGATATCGCCGCACCATTCAGTAACCAGCGTAAAGTTACAGAGTAGTAAAAAGAACAAAGATTTCAGCGGAGGATACACAAACGAAGTCTGAAGCGGATGGATGATTAGTAGCAAAAATAGGGAAAACCCCAAATCTCATCTCCCATGGTTTCTTTGTATACTTAGTAAAAATCTTCCTCGTTGAGATCGGGCTTCTCAGCATTCTTTATTTGATCCTGATTACAATACATCTCATAGACTTGAGTCGAAGTGGTGGCATCATCTGGCTTCTTGTCATCACGAACGCGGAGAAATCGAGGGAATCGCAAAGACAGTCCCTTCTCCCGATCGGCCTAAAATGACAACAATGCGTTTACTTAGAAACCGTCTACTTAAGAAGACCGAATACTATCGCACAAACAGTACCATTCCAGCAGCAGCCTTGTGAGCCGGAGAAATGCTGATGTCGGCTGCCTTAATCTCCCAGACCTGAACTGGTTCAAACCAATGATCAGGAACAAGGCTCTTAGTATACTGATAGTACGGCTTTGGGGCAGGAATTATGTGATTTTTGAAGAAGTTAGAGTGCTCTGCTAGATCCTCGTCTTTTAGTCCAGTTCCGATCTAAGGCAAAAAAAAAATTAAAAAAATGAAAAAAACAGGCGATTAGAGCGCAGTGCAAAGAGCTTTGAGCAAAGTAAAATCTGAAGGAAATGAACCACAGGCTACATCACAACGGCTGAGTGACACACGCACTCGCCACTAAAGTACTCACTTTACAGATTGTTTGATATTCCTCGTCTTCAGGATTATAACAGGCCAGAAGGAACCCGCCATATTTTCCAGTGCGTTTTCCGCTTCCATGGAAGCCTCCGATGACGACGAGGTCTAATGTGTCACCAACCCCATCCAGATAGTCCTTCTTAAGCTAAAAAACAGAATAACCGTTAGCAGAGAGCTGCAACATTTGAGTTGGAAAAAGGAAAACCATAAATTCGGAGAAAGTTTTACACTGAAGTGGACAGAAGACCAGCTATTAAAGCAACAGTAAAATAGGACAATCTGAAGTATGGTAAAAATGGTCTGCTCAGTGAAGATAATTGAAAGGCACTTTTTGGAGTGGGGTAGGGGGCGGGGGGAGAGACAGGCATCGCAAATGATGATGCGACTGAGCGCAGTGGAGTAAGGCCAACGACTAAAGCGTGTCACATTCATGTACAACAGAGGTTAAGACCTCATGTGGGCGCAGCGCAGTCTGATGAGGGCGTGCCATGAGTCAGTCTGGTCAAGCGCACCAGCACCGCTGACCGTTTTGGGGAACAAATATCGAAAGGATACCCAAGGTCATCAGCGAAAGACGATTTAAGTGGCTTGAACAGATCACCAGCTGGTTGTTCCAACAATGGAGGCCTCATCACCGGAATAAACACCGGCTAAATAGATACTCCCAAGACCAGGAAATAATTTTCAGATCCTTCGTATTTGACCTTCAATGTTAAATAAGAGTGAACCGAACGAGTTAAGTTTGCAATCAGGAAATTCAAAGCATGCAGACGACGGGTGTCCAGGGTCACTGAAAATAGAAGTAACGGGCCTTATCATTGCTGCAACAAGCAAAAATAACGCGGTAGCGGAAGCTGACAGTAAAAGCTGTTTGCTCTGAGCAGACGGGCCGAAGTCACTTTGGACATAAGGCAAAAAATAAGGCCTGCGTGGAAATCTATCGAATTTGAACGATATACAGGTCCCTCTGGACCGCTACTTTTACACGAGAGTACTATATTTTATCATTAAAAGAGTGGAACCTTGAACCCAACAGACGGAAAATTGCCCAATAATGGCCGCTTATTGATGGTTTTTCGCTGGACAGACAGGAGCTGAATGCAAAAAGGATGAGACATAGGTATGAAGGGAAAAAAACCACCCAAAACTGTTCAAAAAATTTGATGCGAACCTTAAGCCAATTATGGGACCGTTTGGCGATTTCGTAGGTCGCGCCGACGTCCAGGGTTTTGACCATTAAACCCTCACAGTTTCCTGTGGTATAAAAAGCCACAGTTATCGATGGAGAACGGTACAGAGGAGAGTGCGTTTGGATCAAAAGCACACGGCGAGTTAAAGTGGTGAGAAGTAGGTTCACCGGGTACAGTGCTGATACTGCCGAGGACTGTAACTTGTTACCTCAGAAAGGATGGAATGAAGTACTAGAGGAACTTAAAAACTGACAGTAATCTTTTCGGACATAACTTTTCACAGGAGGTGACCTGTTAGGGTCATCAAAATCCTGGGGAGATAGACCATGGCTGTGCAAAAACAATCGCTTATGATGTGAAGGAAAAGATGACGAAAAATGAACACATCGTTTAAGCGAACATTGCTGTACAAATGAAAGGTGAGAAAACACACCCTTCACGGACTCCTCCATGAAGCGAGCGATTTCCTCGGTGTCCGATGTGTCTAACGAGGTAGCGAACATGAACTGGCCAGGAATTGTCGGAAAGACGAGCCTAAAGATAGAAAAGCACGAAGACGAAGTTTCCTTCAGAAACCCTCCACTAGATCACGAGAGAAGACCGAATAGGTCTGTTAGGTAGCCTCTTCATTAAAGACCCTGTACGTTTCACGGTAGTAGCTCCATACACCACCGGGATCTAGGTCCTCAAAACACGGACGTCAGACTAGAACCAAACTGCAGCACAGTCCTAAACAACTGGAGCACTGACTGAACTCTTAAAATAAGCTTTCAATGAAATAACGCTGCAATACTGACTTTTAGGCAAAATAATTCAGTCAGCTCCTCTGCGACTATTTTTTGGCTTTTAGCCGATCTATTTGAGTGAATTGAACTCCGAAAAATATTGAGTAAGTAGTGTGAATTTACGTCCTGCATAACTTAAGCATTTTTAAAAATAACCTCGTCTCCCGGCCGGTCTGTCAACATACCACCTTATGGAAGCTGCTCCCATGACGTCTCTGTTAGAAAAATCAAGCGAAATCCTGTTTGCTTTAATAAACCACATCTGTAACAGTATGAGAAAGGGAAGATTACATCGACGTCGCCCAACAAGATCACGAAACGTATCACCGGACTGCACGCACTTGGCGAGCCAGACGTACAATAACTAATTTTCAGATGATATTTAATAGAAATGCATGTAATAAAACATTTTAAAGCCTTATTCTCTCTCTATACCGTTCCACTTAGTCAGTTGCTTGCATGGACAAGCAATGTATACTTCTAAAACTTGAATCTATTCATGCGATACGAAACAGAAACGTTAACCTTTCTTATTTACAAAATAGTGCCTATTTACTTATTTTGAGTTTTCAAATAATCAAAGGTCGTTCATTATTAGTTTGGTGTTTTCGGTGGATGCGTTTGGGCTGGTCTCAGACTAGTTAGGGATTTTTAGTTAATTTAAACACAGTTCATAAGTTATGCCATCAACTTTACAATGCCAACTCTGAAGAATTCTTTCTGACAACGCGTCGATGTGGCAAAGCTAGAAAGACGAAGCTCAATCCAAAGGACGGAACAACAACAGGCGGCCAATTCGTGTCCATTACTCTGCTAATGAAATCACAGAAATGGTGGAAGATCTGACAGGCGTTTTAGTAAAAATGTATATGGTAGATCAGTCCATCTAAATTAACGATTATGCGTCGAACTTCCATCTAGTTTTAAGCTCTCAAGATCAATAAGGAATTCCGGAACACATGGGAGTACCGAATCTTCTAAAATGCGCAAGAAGCAACGTATTACCGGTCTGCAGCACTAGCAAAAGGGACGCTCTGTAATGAACCATTGACGGTTAGCTTGTCAGTGTATCGGAAGCAAGCTTCTTAAATTGCTGCAGGAAGGACCTACCATCACCAAGGTCAACACTATTGGAGCTGTTTTTACAAGTCAGTCAGTCTGCCTGCACTGCGAATTGGCCCAGTGAGAAGTGGTGCAGCACTAAGCCCGAGAGCATTCGGGTTAGAAGGATCAAAAAATTGCTATAGGATACACTCAGATTGTGCGAACTTATTGAATGATAAATACAAGCACGGAACGATTTCCAGTAGGAAGCAACGCCAGACAATACTTACTGGAGAAGCTCCCTTCTCCGTCTGAAAGGTTGTTCTGTTAGGGGTACGCCATTCAAATAGAGCAGATCGAACACGTAAATGCAAACGCGAACCTTGACATCCTCTTCTTGGACGTCCTAACCAGGCCCGAAAGAGCAGACATCAGGAGAAGGCAAGAAAATGTACAAAAAATGACTGGAAATGCGGTCAACGATTTCCAGGACTAATTTGCTGGGTCTTCGCTTACAGTGAAATGGCACTGAAAGGCGGCCCGAGCAAGGAATATAAATACTTTTCAGAGATAAAAAGGGACCAGAAAATCATATTCAATGAAGAGATGCAGCCAGAACGACAACCAACCCTGATAAATCAACTGATGCGCTGAGTATTTTGGCCCAGTTTAGTCGTGAAGTTAAGGGTTAGAATACTCTATACTACCTGTTTCGACTATGTTACGGTACTGGTGAATTCCTATGAAAATACGTATGGATCCTTAAATAGGCATGAAGGCAGTCTAGATAGACGTAAGAGCAAACGCTTTGCAAACCAATAATTTTATGGGTAGTGATCGAAAGTGCTGGCTGAGTCGGCGTAGCAGGAAAAGCGCTTGAGCCATTTTGCAACTTCTGTCACCTTCATTTAGGAATTCTGCCCCTTGTATATACTGAACGGGCGTACTCGGCGTTCGTCGGACTCTGTATAAACACCTAAAATGGGCATGAGATCAGTCAGAAGATAAAATAGAGGATTTGACCAGGACAGTCCTTATTGGCGGGTGTGAAACACCGACGTGTGAATAGAAGAAAAGTCCACCAAGTAGAGCGTCGGATAGATCGTGATGATGCTTCCCTCTAAATTCGCCTTTTCAACGAACGAATACAGAGAAAGCAAGGAGCAAAACTGATCAATTCTGCCCATTTGGCCACCAAATTCGATAACCCGACATAACGCAACGCCACACTGAAAGTTAAATTGTCCGGAGTGCTATCTCACCTGAGTCTAACCATGTATCGAACCGGATTTAAGATGACCAATTGAAGATATTGGTGGGAGAAGTGAGGGCTAATCGTGGATGTATTTCTGGTCCCGAAGCCCGAGGTTTGCGTGGAAGACGTGCTGACCAGCTCAACCTCTAATGGAAATCTTTAGCCTACAGACAGCTAGGGGAGCCCACTGGTGAATGGTGTCACACGTACTAAAAAGTGAGTCATTAAAACAGACCCACGAAAAGAACTCTTTGTGTCCGCGAAACAGCTCAGAAGTTAGCAAGGACCCAGTGAAAGCTATGAGCTGGATGCAGTCAACAGAAAGGGTAAACGGAATTTTTGAGTGGCAAGAGGAAAGGTGAGTGGGGAAAGAAGTGGTAACTAACCTTTCGCTTTCGCGTGCTCAGAACTTGAAAGGGCAGAATTTGGCCGGCCTCGCGATCCCAGGCCACGGCCTCGGAGTCAAGAATGCAAGAAGATACGGATGTGTCCAACGACGCGTCCGCCCCCAGCTCACGTAGGAGCTGACAGGCAGTTTCGTTGACTTTGGCCCCACGCAAAACGCTGACCATCAAGCTTTTGGAAATGTCCGGATACTTGGAGGTATTATCCTCCTGGTTGCGTGAATAAATATGCACACTCGCGTCCGGAAGAAGATGAATCTAGAAAAGAAATACATATGTTTGGACGTCATGGAAGACGGAAATATATTCTGGCCTGGCCACGAAAAAACAGCATATCGCCGCGGTTGGTGCTCTTCCTCATTTCCAGTACCGAGAATACATGAAAGATAACTGACCATACCGTTTGCGGGTACGCAGCTCTCACCCTTCATCAACCCTGAGAGGCAGATTGGTGAATCGATTACGTCTATTGACTTAAGGCAACAGAGGTCCAAATAGAGGCAGCCCACTTCCAGAGACAGATAAACTGGATATGGAACTACAAGAATCACGATGTTGCTGTGCGTGCTTGAAAAAGGACTAACCCCCACTAACATAAGTTGTCTCAAAAAAACAACCAGCACACAACAGAAGCGACAAATGACCCAGACAATCATCGCAGCAGTTTCGGCGTAAAATGAGTAAATGACGAACTAAGTGAATAGAGGCGACAAGAAAAAGAAGGCGGTTACACTCAATACTGACAGAGGCCGCCATAGGAAAATCCATCATGAAAGATGCCATACGAGATGCTTTGAGAGAAGAAAGGTTACAGGTGACGGACAGGAAGTAATATGGCGAATACCTTCAAAGGAAAAATGGGAGCCAATATAGCTAAATTGTCAGAAGCGGCATCCGATAGAGGTGAGGTTATTGCATAACCATAACTGTGCTTCCCCTCTTCGTATCCAGTTCATCCGGCACCCTATCCCGCAAAGCATTCGATAGTAAGTTTGGCTGTTGCATCTTTATGCTGAGTTAGGCAGTAACCTCCCCAAAAAAGCCCCAGATAGGTTGACATGGTCTTATTTCTTAAGCTTTAGTAATTGTAACTCAAACTGGCGGTTGACTTTCACATTTGCAGGGGGCTTATTTTTGAGCGTTTCGATTAGTGTGCTAAGTAAAAGAGGATCTTTTCTGAACCCGAAGCAGTTTTCTGAATGGAACTTTGGGCTATGTTATCAAGCGGGATTGAGCGTAGGAACAAATGATAAACAGTGGCTTCAGTAGAAGCAAAGTACGCCTACCTGGGCACGCTCTCCGTCGTACTTGTATTCACAGGTGAATGTTGACTGGTCAAAGCGTTTGAGCACCTCGGTGATGCCGTGAGTTGGGTGGGCCAACATCGGTTTGAGCGGGACACCCGGAGTGATGCAACATCGCAAGTGCACGGTGTCTGGACCGTCTTCCAGGAGGCTCTCTACAATACGCTCGTAGTTGGGACACTGACAATAGGCCTGTTTCACCCTCTCAACGACCGTGTCCAAACGAGCCTTCCAAGCGTCTGAAGAGCAGGTTTTGCTGGCATCCAGAAGATCTGGTGAGAGTGCGCCCGCAGCAGAGGAGAGTACTGACCTGATAGAGTGAAAAGGACTTGTGGCAACAGCCTGACCTAGGGCAGCCAGAACAGATTGTTCAGCAAGCCCAATGCGCAGCTTTCCCTGGAGACTGCGAATCAGATATTTGGCCTCACACTCGCGACAGGCAACAAGCAGCGACTGAATTAACTTAACTTTTTTAGTTTGTGCCTAGATTGGAAAAATACGAACAGATAATTCACCATTATTGATTAGCGAAACAAATTAATTTGTAGGAAGCAAAGAACGGTAAGCCGAAAATCGGAGAAATCACAAATGTCTTCAACTGCGGACTCACTGAATGGCCGGACATGTTAGCAATTTCTTTAAGCTTTCCAAACACTTGGAAGACAGTTAACGGCTTGGGTTTGAACATGGTCTGTTGTCGAGATCGTACGGCCTAGAATGTTGCAAATAAATGAATATGAACAAAATTATTCACCTCTGCTACTGCACCAAGATCACCAAGCCGGAGAAATTCAGCCTTAATGCGATCATTGCTGGCACCTACAGAAAAAAGGACGCATTAGAAAGAGGAAGCATAAGGGATTCAATAAGACGCGAGAATTCGCCAGCAGTACCCGTCGTCATTGCTAATGCCTTCATTAGAATACTCTCACCAATCCCCAATTCCAAGCCCTCATAGGACGGTCCTAAACGATTGATTGACATATTGATGCACATGGCCAGCTCGTGGGGTGAAAGAATTCCGACTGAGCGAAAAAAGTTGGATAGAACACTTATAATCTTTAGCCTTTTGGGAGTGATACCTTGAAGAGGGAGTTACCTGCTCGATGTGCTCTCAATACGTTCGAGGGTTTTTGCGAAGGCTATGTACGGAACACTATGAGGAATGCGTGAGAGAATAGTGGATAAATGAGACGTACTTGGTGCCACTGGTCCAACAAGCGTCCGAAATCGGATTATAGTTCTCAGAAGCGGGGTTGAAAGCATCACTATACATAAGGTGTAATTTAAATTTACTTACACTGATGTACAATTTGAAGATACCCCTAATTGCAGTCAAGATAAAATCAACTTAGGATGAAAATACCTGCGGATAAGGAGTCAAGAGGATTTGAATTATGAATGGGTGAGGTATTCTTGCGCGATGTCTTTGCATCCTTCTGAAACGCGCATAGAAGGGGTTAAAATCTACTGTAAAATCTATGTAAATTACTACTGAGTCAAAAGTAAAGGCAGAAAGCCTATACGAAATTGAGAAGTATTCTTTTACTTGCCATTAGTTCACTGACTTCAGCTTTAAATTACTTTTTGGACACATAAAATTTGATCAGTGACGGGTTAAAAGGAACTAAACTACTACATGGGAAGAACGCAAGAGAGGGAGACTGTAAACCGGCAGAAAACCCCATATTCTTGTAAACAGCAAGTTGCACTCATCGAAAAAGATAACTTATCCACTTAGCTGATTGATAATAAGGCCAAAAGTAAGTGCATAAACAAGTGAATGCAATAAAATGCATGACGATTTTCATATTCTATATCTATCGCCTCGTTGGGCGATTTGGCTAGGGAGGTTTAATAAAAATAAGTAGAGAAAAATTTATATCTGTCGGTTTAGCCCTAGAACTCAAAGAGCACATAGTTGATGAGATCCGCATGCTCCTCGTATCCATACAACAGGATGTGTGCTCTCACATGAGGAGGGCGAGGCTTACATCCATGTCACCAACATAATTGGTAAGCGCCTTAGATTCTAGTTCGTTATTTTCATCGTTTATTATCACCAAAACGTGGCCTTTCAGACGCATTCGAATCATGCTGTTACTATCACGTTTATTTTCCCTCCGCGGTTAGGGAAGACCGGTTATTTCCCCCTCCTCGATGAGATCTGCATGCTCCTCGTATCCATACAGCAGGATGTGTGTGCTCTCACATGAGGAAGGCGAGGCTTACATTCATGTCACCAACATAATTGGTAAGCGCCTTAGATTCTAGTTCGTTATTTTCGTCGTTTATTACCACCAAAACGTGGCCTTTCAGACGCATTCGAATCATGCTGTTACTATCACGTTTATTCTCCCTCCGCGGTTAAGGAAGACCGGTTATTTACCCCTCCTCGTAACCAATTTCTCAGAATTACAACGCACACAGATGCGGTGACGGTTATTGCTGAGATCAAATAAGACAAAATCATCGGCGCAGTTTTTTGAACATCGAAGAACAGATAAGTATGTTGGGGTAAAAGAAAGCGAAGATTGCCTTAGTATTTCTCAAAATCAGGGTTCGTCATCAGAATCTAAAAATGAAATGCTGCAGATCCTGAAAAGCATAAGCCTTCGATCAGTTATCACTTTTGGCAGAAGAATATAGAAAAAGGTTAACATAAAGTTAGACAATAGCGCTTAAATTTAGAGAACAATAAATGACAATAAACAGCAACATAAGAGAAAAGGATGGAAATTTTTTTCTGAACGAATAAATTATTCTTACTTTCGATTCGGGTGACTGGTTATTGACGTGTGCTTTGGCATCCACCATATTCTCTTAGGAGCACGTTACAGAGTACAGATCTTACCCGACAGTACAGCGGTTTGAATATTGCCCATACATGTCAAAGGCTGAAGGGAACATTCTGATTTGATGGCTAATGAGTTGGTTTTAGTACCTGAAAGCGGAAAACAAATCTTGAAAGGAGTACTTAACCACCGCAGACCAATCCGATATAGGCAATCATATCTACCAACATACCACTGGTGGGCTCCTGTTCAGTTGAGTCGGTAGACGACTCATCGCTCACTATGGTAAGTCTCCTTCTTTTTCCTTTAGCTACAGGTGAAGGCGGGGATGCAGGTCTGGAACTAAATATCTCAAGCAAATCGCACCTTTCTGGTTTAGACGCAAAGAAAGAACTGCAAACTCGATAAGACAAAAATTAACGTACAGAATTGACTTCTGAGACATTTTTAGTCTCGAGGTGCTGCAAATAAATGTGAGACACCTGGTCCTATGTAGAATAGCAGTGCTAAAGTGCCTTAAAACGGATGGCTCCGAATTTACTGAAAGAAACTGGAGCAGCCTGAAGAAACGAACAATTCGCATTCCCCGCCACGATCGAAAACTCGCACATAGCGAATCCAAAGAACACAAGGCTGTAATAGTCGCCGACGGTTGAAAAGTTTGGGGCTTTTTCCTTCAAGTGGATATTGCGCAGAAAATTCTTCAATGAAACATTTCATTACCAATAGACTACAAAAAGCAATCACACTGGATTTTTTAAAGATTATGTAGGTGTGATGCTCCCGGGTATTTTTGGCAGAAGTTGGCAACTGAGGCCCTCAAACTTAATAGCAGTCGATATACCAAACTTGACTATATAACAATAGGGAAGAAGAGCCATTTTTGGAAAAAAACAGGAAAAGTATTACAAAGAGGTAAAAGTATGCGTTACAACCCTACCAGCACATTGCCCCTTCAATAGAGGGGTATCAGAAGGGGCCAGAAGGGGCCTGGCCCCGTCAACTTTTAAGCCATATTAACATATGGTCAGGCTTTTTGCAAAGATAACACGAAAATATGGCTGCATGTAGCTTATATATCGGAAGATGAGTAACTTAAATTGCAAAAGACAAAAATAGAGATAGGAAACCGTGGTGAATTCGATTAAATGCCCATTCCCTAGGAGTTAGTTATAGCAGTACTGAAGATGTTCAGTTCAGTTCTGTGTTTTTGAGGAAAATTGGTTTACGCCTTAGAAATCCCTATTTGTTACATAAAAATAGCAAGAATAAGAAGCAATGTAAATAAGTTACAGTCAAGTGAATGCAGGCAGATTTACGTGGTACACTGATATTGTTAAGGTTAAGTAGCCACATAGTCTTTGTGGGGCTGCAGCATATGTATGTCAAGCCGATGTTTAAATGTTTCTACAGAATGGGACATTACAATCGCCTCAGGTAGGTTATTCCACTGTTCCACGACACGGTTGGTGAAAAATACTTCCTCACATCCAATCTTACTTGGGGTCTACTTAGTTTGAATGGATGACCTCGGAGATTATTCGTAGTGGCAAGTTGGAAAAAATCATCACATAGGAGCGCGCAATCCATGCCATGCACGATATGGAAGGTTTTTATCAAGTCTCCGCGCAACTGCCCATAACTATATCACAAACCCACTCGAAATGTACAAATGGAGTGGATCCAAATTATGAATAAGCATAATTCACTGTCCCAAAAGATGAAGGTACAAGGAAAAGTCCCCAAAAAAATGTCAGGGATGTTAAAACCCTTCACATATACCATTGTAAGTGCAATAGACAATTCTGAGACAACCTTAGAGGCACCTTACTCTCGATATTGCCAGAAAAATCGTCGCCCAAGCAATGTCCTTCATTCTAGTGAGTTATCATGGACAAGAAATGTAAGAATGAGATTCCGATTTGCGGGACTATTTTCACAGATAGGGTAAGACCTGAATAACGGTTTACTTACCATTGTCACGAAAAACAGGGCAGTTTTTGAAGCTTTGACGGCAAAATAGCGAATAAACCATGCTGTGTCTTTGCATCCGTGATCTTTGGTTTCGTGTATTTTGGCATGCTAAAAACGCTTACCATACCAAGAGGCTAGGAATCCGCAACGAAAACCGAGCTGCGGATGTGCCGAAATGCGACTCACGATGTCGACCTCGAGAGCCTACAAGACCAGTATCGTCATCTAGGAGCTGTGAACGATTGCGCGTTAAAAGCTTCAGCGGTAGAGGTCATACAGCTAAATTTAGACGTCTTCGAATCCAAATGCTCTATCAACGGACTTAACATCAGCACAGAAAAGACATTTTTTATGCAATGGTCCCTGAAATAACATCAACAGATTTCTTAGCAGGAGAATCCTCTGCGAGACCTAAGTCAAGGAATAACCGGCATTCTTATTGTCCAAGATATTCTGAGGCATATTCAACCGCAACTGGTTAATTGCTAAACTGGACAGCCAGTCGGTTGAAAGTTGTCCAACCCATGATTTTAAGCCTGTCGTGATAGGCTCAACCTCGTTAATTTAACAATAATAAAATTTCTCTGATTTTTCACTAGGAAGGAATTCCCAGTACCATTCTTGCTCAATTTTCCCTTTTCCACGAATCAACTGCCTCTTCGATGATGGTACAACCTAGTGATTGGGTGAAGGCGCAAGAGCTTACGTTCCTTGGTGTCATCGTCTTTCATGTGTAATACATGTTCTGGAAATTCACTCCGCTAGGCTACAGTTCTTGTGATCACACTTTTCTTCAATTAGATATATGAACGCACGTGCAAGTGACAATTTGACCATTGTGTAAGACCAGGTCCACCGTGGGTCCCACAGCAAGCTGGTACAGGGACGGTGAAGTGTGCGTGAATAAGATAGTAGTGAGCGTATGTAGTTGACTGACCTACAGCTGTGTGGTTGTATCGGTAGGATTGGTCACTGTAGTTTTTACTCCTGGTTGGACAGTCTTCTCCTTTGTATGAGTCATCGGTTCGGAGTTGGATAATTTGTCGTCAACGCTCATTTTTCACACAAAAAATGCAAACGGATACAGCTTATGGGGAGAAAGGATAATAAGGACTGATATTTTTGTATTATGAGTTATTGAAAAGCGGTTTAACGAAAGGATGAGTTTACAAGGACAGATTACAGAATTATAACAAAGGTTGGGTAAGCGTAAATAAGTCACTATTGTTCGTTATTGGGTAAAATACTCACCGATTCTCCTTTGTTAGATGTGTCAGCTTCGGCTCTTATGCCTACAAGACAAACGAAGGATGAACGCGAGACATCCCAACGATTTTTTATAAGAACCAATTCCTTGGTTCCAAAAAATACCTATCCAATTTCGTGCAGTTTCAAGTAAAATTTGCTTGTACAATGCCAGTAGTTTAAATTGCAGACATATTTTGTGCGTAATGAGGTGCTGGTAGTTGTCGCGTATACATCTGAAACCAACTAAATTAATATTTGGCCTGAAGCGTAGCAGTGTAATGGCGTTAAGACGTCAGTTATCAATACAGAAGCGTACTTTGCCGTATTTTTTTGGGATCGAGGTCACCGGAGAGGCCCATGGCAAGTGATACGGCCGTATTACTCAAGTACCTACAATAGTATCCAATAAGTTACGTACTTTATCTTGATACTGCATTGGGATCCAACGTGGTGGTTGCCAAATGAGTTTGGTTGTCTCTGTGTCAATTGCGTAGTTTATACGACTCTTGCAGTCGAGGGAGTACTTGTCGCAAGCAAAAATGCCTTCAATAGACGTGGATGGGATTTGCACTGATGAAAAAATGGTCATTTATATGGCTGTTTCGTCAAAGGCCGGTGATTGACTTGGCAGTTCCTTCTTTGGGGTAAATTGGATTGTGCGTTGTCAAACGTAAATTAAGCAGCCTTGTTGTGCTAAGAAATCTATTTCAAGAAGTAAATTCAAAGTCGAATAGGGTGTCAGTATGAACGCGTGATTGACTGTTGCGTGAGTAAGAGTGACCTCCAGTGGAACAGTACGCAGGATTTTCATATGATACCCATTTGCGGAGGTCAGCTTAGTTACGCGGCATGACCGGCGCCTGGCTGCGTATAGATTTTGTGGTACAAGACGAGGATTAATTAGTGATATGTTAGCGCCGGCGTCTAATAGTGCTTTAACTTCTAGCTTACCGACTACTAGGTAAACGCAAAATGGAGAAGTCTTGCCATGAGGATTATGGCATGAAGTAATCGAAGGCGTACCTTGAGTGCCGTTGCATGTGCAAGCTTGGTTGTGAAACGGTGGTTGACCTCCTGGCCTTCTAAAAGGTCTACCTCATTGACTATATTTAGACCGTCTTGAACCGTTGAAACGGTTAGCAAAATAATTATGAGGCCCAGAATTTGAGAGATTTCCATGCCATTGTTGTGCGTCACCATTGTCAGAATGACCATGATTTGAAGTACTTAAACGAATGTATCTCTCCGCTCTATCGAGCGCACCTTGAATGACTATCAGCGTTTGTAGTCAAAGCGACCATGATAGTTCGAGATTTGTTATCGCTTTTGGTAAAAATAGTGAAGGACAAGATTTTCCTTATCCGCGGCCGCCAATGTGAGAAAAGCAACTACTGTAAGGCGTTCCAGATCCTCGACTAGCTGTTTTACGGTCTCTCCGGCATAAAGGCATCTGTAATTGAGTTGTTTGACAGCATGCTCTAATGACTGCGTCTGCCCAAATAAGTTGCTCAGACGCTGGCAGAGCGTTTCGAAGGGAAGTTAATCACGTAGTCCAGCGTCTAGTACTTTAGAAAGTTGTCTAGGTGCTAGGGCCTTGAGCAGTGTACGGACTTGTCTGGCACCATTACTTCCTTCAGATAAAATTCGGCCCTTCTAAGCCATATAGAGAATGCTTCTGTACGGTATGTGTACATTACGTATTGATACATTGTTGATACCTGTATTCTGTGTTGGCTGTGCGTTCGTTCTGTGTGCTGCCACCACTGTAGTAGACGGACCTACCGCGGGGTGTGTAATCTCTGTAAGATTGGTCTCTGTAGTTGTTACTCCTGACAGGAAATATTTCTCCTCTGAATGACTCATAGGTTTGGAGTTGGATAATTTGTAGTCAACGCTCATTATTCACAAAAAATGCCAATGAATACAGTTTATGGGGCGAAATGATTATAAGGACTGATATTGTTGTATTATAAGTTATCGAGCAGCGGTTTAATGAAAAGATGTGTTTACAAAGACAGATGACAGAAGTATAACAAAGGTTGGGGAAGCGTAAATATGTCACTATTGTTCGTTATTGGGTGAAATAATAACAGAGTCTCTGTTGTTAGATGCGTCCACTTCGGATATTCTGCCTACAACACAAAAGAAGGATGAATACGAGGACTTTCAACGCTTTTTCGAAGGCCCGCTTCCTTGGGTTCAAAAAAACCTATCCCGTTTTGCGTCGTTTCAAGTTTAGTTTTCTTGTACAACGACAGTTGTTTAATTTTCAGGCATATTTTGTGCGTCATGTGGTGTTTGTAGTTGTCTAACTTCTTTCTATCCTTTTATGTGAATGTTTGAACTAATAAATTTTACCGAGTTCTAGGTCCAGTCATTTCTCGTTTTGTTCCCCATAAGAAAATAATTAATGTCAAGGATGATGTCAACCGCCATTTATCTTTCCACCGTAGACTGCGTAGACACTCCCGTCGTTTTCATTTACAAAACGACACTTCCATCCTGCCCTGCATCCAACAAATCTTTGGAGAGGCTAAGAGGCTGTCTGACAAAAAACAGCTTTCCAATGAGGTCAAATTGTCCGAAAACCCTTCGGTTAATGTTGCAAAACTGTTTTCACGCACAGTAAAAGCGTAGAGACAAACGCAGCATCCTGTTATACGAGCCGCTT